>VZRW01003247.1:28807-38976 GCA_013398125.1 Aegotheles bennettii | reverse complement strand
CCCCAGCCTGTACTGGTGCATGGTGTTGTTCTTCCCCAGATGCAAAACTCTGCATTTGCCCTTGTTGAATTTCATTAAGTTTCTCCCAGCCCAACTCTCCAGCCTATCAAGGTCTCGCTGAATGGCAGCACAACCTTCTGGTGTGTCAGCCACTTCTCTCCTCCCAGTTTAGTGTCATCAGCAAATAGGAGGAGACATAGAATTGAATCATACGGGAATGTATTTTAGGGAAGTACTATAAATATTTTAAAAGTAACAGTTTTGAGTGAACAAATGAATTTTTAACTGAAAGATATTTTTGTGTTTGCAATTTTCACCGTCTTTTTACTGTACAATCAAACCAGGATTTCTGTCTTTTTAAAACACCGAAGAAACACTGTCTGTATAATGGAAGTAAGTCACAGGATAAAGACACAGAAAATCTCAAAAGATGACATAAATTCTGAGACCCAGCAGCATACTTGGTGTTAACTGAGACCACTCTAATAGGTCAAACTCAATGTCCTTTGCACAAAAATTGAGATAATTTATTTTTTTTTTATGAATGAAGTCCTCACAAAAAGCCTAGATATTGAGTAATGGATTTTTATTCTTCCTGTTTTAAATTGAAAAAAACCCAGCCATGAGAATGAAGTAACTGAACACTCTCACATCTTCTATATTTATTCAGATCTGTTGTTAAGAGTCAAATTCTGTCCTTTGATAGACATCTCAGGAAAGATTTAGTGTCCAGAGACTTCCAAGAGCATAGTTTCTGACTCAGTTTAACTCTTAACTTTCTTTCCAAAGCAATTGCTGCCTTCTGATAGATTTGTAGAGAGATTTCTGTCTCCACATGGCACACAAATGCAGCCAACCTTTTATCAGTGACAATATCAAAGCAAAAGATACCATCAAAACATTTCAGTGCCTTTTCCTACATAGACCAATTTTGACAATGGTTTGTTTCTCAGCTTACATTCTATCAACAAGAAAAAAAAACCCCACAGAAATCAAGAAGTATACACAGATGTTATATTCTATGTGACAGGTACTCTTTAACACTGGTCTGTACATCTGTTTTCCCAATAATTCCTCTCAGGGACCATGCAGACAAACAACATGTTTTATTTTAACGTAGAAACCCAGGTCTACTTATTATGGAGTAGGAGCAAATAGCTCAGAATTCATCCCAGAATAAACTCAGGACATGACTGGAGTGTGTATCCTAACCCCTTAAATGTGATTCACTCTTACTTTGCATCTCAACTTTGAAATAGTCAAAGAGAGACAGATCTCTTGTTAGCAAGAGAGTTGAAATATTTTGGGTCCATGTTGCTGGTAATTCTAGAAATTTACTTGGGCAAACTCCATAAGGTTTCTTGCAATGTACACAAAAGAACAATATGGACTCAAATCTTTCTATGCCACAGTGATATCTGATGAAAAATCAGTAACAATAGCTCATGAAGATGTGATAAGTAAATTAATTAATACTTCTGAGATTCTCAAGCAGAAGGACAGGAGACCATAAAACCAGGTATTTTAAACCACAATAATTCCAAATTAATTTGCCATTTTTTTATGCTGGATGGAAAATACATAACTGTAGAGTAAAATCAAGTGAGCCACTCTTAAACTGCACCGTTTCTTGCCACCACATATCTATTTACATATTGCAAATCTTTAATGTATTAAAATTAGCAGGAATGTAAATAGATTTCCTGAATTCCTCCCAGACACACTGAATTTCTGATAAACAGACTGTTAAAATATTCCACAGAGCTTTCTCGATTTGATTTTTAGGCAACTGAAAGCACTCATTTTTCAAGATTTGTTCTGCTACATCCTGAAGGGACTGGGCTCTGCATCTCTCAATTTTCTATATTTTATAGCATTGTTAGCATCATTGCAATTATGTTTGCTTTGATCTTGATGTAAGAACCAGAATTCTGAAAAGTAGTAAAGACATCTTATTTCATGTATATCAATGAATAATTCACTATGAAGTCACTCACAGCTCATTTATCAGTATACCTCACCTTTATTTGGGTTGAAATGAACTTTTAAAGTCATCAAGCAATAAACAACAGTGTCTTACTTTTTTGAAATCAGAATATAAAGAGTAACTATTATATTTTAATTTTAAAAAACAGAAAATAAATTAATATATGTATACTTCCAACATGCAAAAGTGACAAGAAATATAATGAGAATGGATTAACATAAGCGCTAAAGATATAGTCCCCTACCTTGGCAGATCCATGGGCAATGACACTCTGTAAGAAGAATCTGCAACACTGTATTATGTTCTTCCTTTTAATTCTCACTTTAGTTTATCACTAATCAGTGAGTGTGAGCTATATTAAAGACAGAGAATGCAGGAAATACAGCCTGCAAAATGGAATCTGAGAATTTCCCCAAGTCCAGTGTTCTAACAAATCCATTTCTTGATTATTTTTTTTTTACATCTACAAATCTGCAGACATCTAATGATGTTATAACCCAGAGTTATAGCAATTTCAAATGTACTTTTTTATTTTCTCAGCTTCCTCACAAAAGTCCTTTATAGACACGATCAGGACAGTCGAGAAAACTACAGTCATAAAAGAAAAGTTTTGGGGTTTTTTCCTCTGTATTTCTGTCTTCCTCCTGATTAAATGAAGAAAAAAAACCCAAACCACAAACAAATAAACAAAACAAACCTGCCCACAGTTTTCCTGTGGATGCATTATGTCTTACTGAAGAACAGGATGGGCAGCAAAAGTATCAGTTCTGGGGTTTTTTATGTACCTCCAAATGTTAGTTTTAATCCTCAGATTATTTTAGCAGCCTGTGCTGAGAGAGGAATGACTTCAACTCTCCATTACTATTGGTTTTCAAATTGTTGAGCTAGAGTTAAGCTATAGAGTTAAGCTATTGTAACAGCTTTTCCAATCTTTTCAAACGTGCGCTTGAATTAAGAAGCACAGTCAAGTTGGTAAATTTAAATTACCTTGACTCTGAAAATGTCAGTTCAAGCTGAAATGAAGTTGTTTTGAAAACTAGTAATTTAATACAAATTGACTATAGTAAAAAATAAGCATATATTTTAATATGCAAGCCCCATCTAATGCTATTCATTATACTCCCTGTGAACCTGTGAAAATTTAATATTCTATACCAGTTTTCCCTAGGAAACAGTATCAAATATATTATCACACAAAAGGAGAGAAAATGCATGTTCTAAACCCACACAATCTGATGACCAATTTTCTTTCTTGTGTTATTCCCATGTAGCAACAGAAGCATAGTAATATGTCTCCATAGGTACTGTCCTTTTCATCCTTTGTCAAGGAATGCAGATTTATAAGGGCCCAAAACCACTTCCAAATTCCAAATTATGATGGATACATAAAGTACTCAGATAATTTTAAAGAAATGCATTTAAGTTACTCTGCCTTCTCTACAGTAATTGGAGCAAAAAAAACCACCTTAAGGGCATTTCAAAATTGAACTGTGTACAGTCACTGGGAAAGCTTGTCTTTCTTCACTGTCTGGTCATTAGCACTGATAAAAAAAAATAAAAATATACTGGATCTCAGTTCCTTTGGGACCCATTGAGGATATTCTCAAAAGATCAGCTTACCTATGTGATGCTATGCAGTCAGCACCTGACTCACACTGCCATAAATATCTGCTAAATTCACTATCCACTTCTGTATGATTTTGCAAAAACAATGCAATGTTCAGTCTGGTGCAAAAACCCAAAGAGCTGGCTGTTTCTTTAAAATGCTGTGTTTTCTCCTATTTTAAATAACTCAAAGAGATGGGGCTACCACCTCCTCCCATGCAAGACTACTAGCATTAAATTTTCCTCATATGTTGTTCTCCTTTGTATTACTAATTCACATATTTTATTATGTCCATCAATAATATGCATTGCTGTAGTAATAGGTATTTAGTACTCCTTTCCTTCAACTATCAAATTTTCTTGTTGTGAATATGTAGTTATTAATGCTTTAGAGACTTTGTCATAAGCACATTATCCAAAATGGGTATTTTTTCACAGTAACATGACTACAGTTTTCTGGTATTAATTTAGTCCTTCCTATATATTTCTTTGAAATTATTATTGGTTTTGCTTTGGTGGATTATTATTCTTACTGACACTGTAATTGCTATCGTATATAGCAATCTGTTTATAAATAAACATGTGGATGAACAGCAGAAAACAAGCCACAAAAATAATGTAATGAGGAGCAATTTGCATTTAGCAGAACATCACAAAATTGCACAAAGTAACGAGAGAAATAAATATCTTTCATCCAAAACTCTAATCTTCTTTTCTAAAGAATTGGAAGTTTATTGATCACTCACTGGGAGCAAGCACCGATCTGAGAAACGGACGTACTCTGATCCGTGGCAGTAAACCAGAATTGACCACAAATAAAGCTGCCTGGGAAATTTTTTTCCCATCAAGATTTACTTTGTAAGCTTTCATGAACTTTCTCATACTACAGTTGAAGAAAAGAAGGCCTTTCAAAGTTTCCTAAGAGTAGGGTGAGAGGTACGTCCACTTTAGAATGACAAACTGGTGAGAAGGCCAGTGAGCACTGTAGCTGTGCAACCCCCAAGAGGTCTGTGATCCAGTCCTTTACACTACTGAGGCAAAGCAGGCAAATGTGAACTTTTCTCACCATCCCAATGAGTGTCAGTTACTGAATGTTACAGAGTAGGTATTTCCTCTCTCTTTTCTGAAAATGACCAATGGATGTGGGAAATATTTCTTGAGACGATCTTCACTGGAACTGACATGTTCCTGAACAAACTTTGATTTTGCTGAATTTGTGTTTTCTAACAAAAACCTCCTCTTGCTCGAAAAATCATTTCTTACAGTTCCAGCTGTATACTAGAAAACAAAATATTGGGCTTGACAGCAGACCACACTGAGCCAGATCTCAGCTGATGAACTTTTGCCCCAGTGTAGCTTAGCATTACAGAAATGGTATATCTTTATTTTCTCTTTGCTCACAAAATATTCAGTATTTGTTTCAGAATGTTTACCTCCATTAAATGTTTCCCCTCTGATTTGCAATTTTTCTTGATTCTTCCCCCCTCAACTCCCTCCTTAACTTTGCTTTCTCATTACTGGTTGTTCAGCATTTTCAGCTACATAATAAAAGAGGAAAAAAAAAAAAAGAGGTTTGATCTTTCAATTGAAAAAGTTAGTCTACTTTTACTCAGTTGAGAAAATATTCAAATATTTTCCAAATTATTTTATGAACATATTTTAACCAACAGTATTTATTGGAGAAACTCCTAATGAAATTAAACTGGTGCCTTAGAGCAAGCTGAGCTTTATTGATATATGTAGGCAAAGGGTCTGACCTCAAGAGTCCTTGCTATAACAGAGAGAACAACAAAGCCAAGAAAATACTGTCTTTACATAGACATACATCAGTATATATCAAATACTGAAAGCCTGGAAAGCAGCATTTCACTCAGATTTATAAATAGTTTCCATTCACCACATCTCCTTAGAAAAAGCCAGCAAATTAAATAATTAGATATACAGTTGTGGTTGACAATTTAATTTGTTTTAATGAGGACAGAAATATACCTGTTTTCAGCACAAAGAAACATCATGCTTTGGCAAAAACACATTATACTGTGTCACAATGAAAGAGCTGCAAAAACAACTATTGAGAGCATAACAATATAAGGTGAAAATATGATGATCTTTTTTCTGTTGTCATTGTCTTCCTGAATATTACACATTACAGATTGCTGGGGCATGATATTCTTCTACTTAAGGTTCACAAGAAAAGAGAAGGATCATAGCTTAAAATAGACAAAGCTTCAAATAAATTCAGTTGTTCCTCCCCCTCATGCGTGAATGAGTAAGTATTAATCCACTTTCAGCTATTACTTTAACCACTACAGTGACAGGATTCTTTAATTAATTTTTTGTCACCATTTTTAGAGTGGCAAAATGTTAGAGACTAAAAAAGAAATTACTATCTGCAGCTAGCTTCCACTAGAGCTGACTCTAACAGGACAAGGCCAAGCCAAAGACAAGGCCTGAGTCTGTGCATACTAACATCTTACGCAAGCTCAGGAATTCATCATGACTGCAATTATTATGTGTTGGAGCAGTATTTGCCTGACAAACATGCATATCTTAAAAGGTAAACTCATCTGAAAACAGATTTATTGTCTACTAAACTGTGCTAGTATCTGTCTTGGTTTACAGGCATCTCCATTTCTATTTCTGGAGATCCTCAGAAATTTTATTACTCTGTTTAAAAAATAGGTTTCTCATAAAATGTATTTTATATGTTCTAAATCCCTGCATTCAATATTAAAATATTGTCTTTTTTTCCAATATTTCCAAAAAATTTCTGGTAGTGCACATGGAATTTGAAGCTGAAATACAGGAAAATTTGCATCTTGGACAACTCATGCAGCTGAAACAAGAAGGAATGGTGCTGGGAAGGCAGGGAGCCATCTGCTCCTTCACCGGCCTCTGCGGTTGCAAGAGGAAATTTACCAACAAAGACCATCATTTGGTTAGTCTTTCACCTGATCAGCAGTAACCTCTACTAAGAGTGAAAACACCAGTAGGGCTTCTCAACCCATTTGAAAAGGGACCCTTGCTGACCTCCAAGCTAGTGCATCCAGAGCCAGGAGAATTTAGTGAGGAGCTGAGTCAGTTATTTCACGATTTTTTTGGTATGTCTTAAAGCAGATTAAACACAGCATGAAGCATGATCACCTCAGAGTACTTACACTGCTGGACATTGTCTTGAGAAATTAATCTTCAACAGCAAAGCTTCGAAAAGATTTATATAGAGAGAATAGAATGAGAAATCAAAAGGTATAGTAAGTTGACAGATTATAAATAATTTGATTTTGGATCATTCCCAGTTCTGTTTCCCAGTCCACGCAGATGGAAATATTATTTGTAAGCAAAATTAAAAGGAAATATGCTGACTGTGTCTTGTTGAGAATTAAATCCCTAGCAGCACTTTTTGTTGGACAGAGTAGAGTTATGCAGTCTAAAAGCAGAAATGACATCTTTCATGGCCACCTTAAAAAATTGTTTCAAAGTACTATTAAAAAAAAGAGACTTGCAGTTTCAAAAGGGTAGAAAGGCATAGGAATTTCAAAACTGTCAACTATGAAGTATGAGACAAGATTTCGTTAACAGCAAAAAGGCTTTCGGTTCTTTACTTTGTAACTTGTGACAAGATCCAAGTGCAGAACAATGACCTGAGCTATAAAGAGATTAGATGTAAAGATGGAAACTGTAATTTAGTGCATCCCGTTAACACTCAAAAAGATGTCACAGTTCTTGAGGATTTCCCACTAAAAACATAATCATGGATGTACGGGACAGGTATCTGACCACTGCACACCACTCTACAGCTCTGTATCACTGCAACACCACTTGCTTCTTGTCCCTCAAACTAAATTCTGGAACAAGACTTTTGTTTGCATAACACCCAAAGTCTCCTTAACTTAACCTTTACATAATTTTCAGAAGACTCTTACTCTCATGTCACATTAAATATTTATTCCAAGACTAATTTACACAGCTGCCTGCTTTCACCAATAAGATTGTTTTGCTAGGTGTTTATTTTCTTTAACTTTTTTTTTTTTAAGAGGGAATTTTTTTCTGTTTCTCTTTTACACAATGGTGACAAGCCTTAATGAACATATGCTGCCTCTTAGTGTATGAACAGTCCTAGCAATATGAACTAAAGTTAAACTTGAATTTCTTTAACACCATTAACGCCTGAATAATGCATTTATTAGACTCCCTACAATGTAATCTATAATTTACTTTACAAGATCTGATAAATGACAAAAGATGAACTCTTTACTCATTACTGAGGATAGAAAGAGTATCTTGCATTAGTAGACAAATAATAGGATTTATTTGTTTGTTTGTTTGTTTGTTTGTTTATGTGTGGAATTCAACTTTCTTTACTTAGGAATGTCAGCAATGTGAATGAAGAGGAACAACCATTTCCGGATGACTCAGCTAATCATTAAGTGAGTCCTAGCTCTGAACATGAGGGATGGTGTTACAGTTAACTAGACTTTATCCAGTCTGCTTCTTCCATCAGTAGTGAGATTCCAGATGATTACTCATTTCACTTTAAGAGTGCTTCTAAATTTGGGGAATGGAGATACCTTTCTCCACTGACTACAGAGAAAGTATACAGAGCAGCTTAGACCAGATGCCTGACTTAATTTATTAAAATAAATATTATCCACAACATAAATAAAAGATTATTTATGTAACTCTAATCACTACACAATAATTTACCGGTGACAGTCCATTTTAGTAAAAGTGCCATTTATCTATCTGAATTCACAGAACTTGTGGGGAATCAGCTGACTCAGCCAGTCAAAGGCCATTAAACTAACAACTACCAAGAAGGGTGTAAAGGAGAAACAAATGAACACTCATTTAGCACAAAATCAAGATGTCAAGAATAAAATTAATCAAGGCACCAAGAAGCTTGAACAGAAATGCTTGAGCAGAAATGCCTATATATGAATGCTAGAAGCCTGGGTAATAAAAAAGAGAAATTGGAATTGGAATTGCTCTTTTATGATCTACACGGTATTACTGAGACCTGGTGGGGGAAAAATTTGCATGAGTAGAATGTTAAAATCAGTGATATGTTCTATTTAGGCAGGATCTAGTAAGCAAAAAAGACCAAAGTTACTTTATATCAAAAAGGGGTATTTTTCCTTAGTTCCCTGGTAGGTCAGAAGAAAACTGTTTTGCATGTTCATAGATTCATGCTCTAACAAATAAACAAAAAAGCTTAGATAAGGTATTAGTTGGTGTCTGTAATAGCCAACAATTCAGTGTAGGAAAAGGAATGGCTGACCTGTAAAACACTAATTTCTGCTGTCTAGGTGGAAAACCTGCGTTACAATGTGCGATTTCAACTTAATTGGCATATGCTGGAATTCTCATGATCCTTACGATTTCTAAAAATTACCAAGAAAAAAAATAGCAATAAAATGAATGTTGCATTCTAAATGTTCTATGTTTGTTAACGTTACATCAAAACCAAGGAATTCTAAAAATACATACAGTCTAAAGGTTGCTTTTTGCACAAATGATGACTTAATCACATCTGTCACAAGTAAACAACAGTAAGTCCAAACAAGTAAGATATGCATTCTCATAAAATTTGTGGATGGCACTGAACAGGAAGAGAACAATCAGTATGTTGGAAGACATGGCTACCATTCAGAAGGATTTCTACAGGCTGGAAGAATGGGCTTCCAGGAATGTCAGGGAATTGAAAAAAGATAGTCATAGACCTGCATCTGCAAAAGCAGAACCCGGTGTGCTGGTACAGATGGACTGGCTTGGTAGCAACTTTGCTGAAAAAGACCTGTAAATTATCAGAGAATCACAGAATCACAGAATGTTAAGGGTTGGAAGGGACCTCGAAAGATCATCTAGTCCACCCCCCCTGCCAGAGCAGGGTCATCTAGAGTACACCACACAGGAACACATCCAGGCAGGTTTTGAATGTCTCCAGCGAAGGAGACTCCACAACCTCTTTGGGCAGCCTGTCCCAGTGATCTCTCACAAGTGAAAAAGTTCTTCCTTATGTTCACCTGGAACCTCCTATGTTCCAGTTTGCACCCGTTCTCCCTTGTCCTATCACTGGACATCACTGAGAAGAGCCTGTCTCCATCCTCCTGACACTCACCCTTTACATATTTATAAACATGGATGAGGTCACCCCTCAGTCTTCTCCAAGCTAAAGAGACCCAGCTCCCTCAGCCTTTCCTCATAGGGGTGATGTTCCACTCCCTTAATCATCTTTGTGGCTCTGCACTGGACTCTTTCAAGCAGTTCCCTGTCCTTCTTGAACTGTGGGGCCCAGAACTGGACACAATACTCCAGATGTGGCCTCACCAAGGCAGAATAGAGGGGTTAGGAGAACCTCTCTCGACCTACTAACCACACCTCTTCTAATGCACCCCAGGATGCCATTGGCCTTCTTGGCCACGAGGGCACATTGCTGGCTCATGGTCATCCTCCTGTCCACCAGGACCCCCAGGTCCCTTTCTCCTACACTGCTCTCCAGCAGGTCAAACCCCAGCCTATAATGATACATGGGGTTGTTCTTCCCAAATGCAAGACTCCACACTTGCCCTTGTTGTAT
>VZRW01003247.1:8784-28433 GCA_013398125.1 Aegotheles bennettii | reverse complement strand
CTCCTTCTTGCCCTTTTTGTAGACTGGAGTGACATTTGCTTTCCTCCAGTCCTTGGGCACCTCTCCTGTTGCCCATGACTGGAGAGTGGCCTAGCAATGACTTCTGCAAGCTCCCTCAGCACCCACAGGTGCATTCCGTCAGGACCTAAGGATTTAAGGATATCTAGATTGTTTAACTGATCCCTAACCCAGTCTTCATCAACTGAAGCAAACTCCTCCTTTATCCTCACTTCCCCTGGGGTTTCAGGGGTCTGGGGCTCCTGAGGACAGTCTGCAGCAGTGAAGACAGAGGCAAAGAAGGCATTCAGTAGCTCCGCCTTCTTTGTATCCTCTGTTACCAGGGCACCCACCTCATTTAGCAGTGGGCCTACATTGCCTCTGGTGTTAGTTTTGTTTCCAATGTATTGGAAGAAGCCCTTTTTGTTGTCCTTGACATTAAGATGGACTGGAGGCTAAGCTTCCTTTAGCAGATATTTATTATTGTTCCTGACTATTTTACTGTAGCACTCTCAAAGACTCCAGTCAAGAATGGAACCTTAGGTTAATGTTAGAATATAGCATCTTTACCACTGAAATTAAAGTTCAAACCGATCATTCAAGGTCATAAAGCTAGGAAATATATACATATTTTTCACTTAGAAATTAAGTAAAATTCATGACTTCACTAAAAAAACATCCATGAAACTTGGAATAGCACTTTTAAAGACAGTTCTTAGGACATGAATGTGCATTATTACTATTTTTCTGTTCCATTCTGAAGTACGTTGTCAAAATTATATATAGCTAAGATTTAGAAAAGTCTTTGCCTTAAAGGACGAAAAAATGCTTTCCTTCTTAACTGGCAAACTAGTATGAAACGGATTCAATAAAAGGAATGTGAAACATTTCAGGTAAGTTATGTTTTGAAGATTAAAAGAAAACTATGCAAAAGCAATGACAATGTGCAGTGTTATGGTGCACAACTAATCCGTAGGTCATTCTCACAGCAGTATTAATCTGTTGGGTTTTTTTTAACTTTTGTATAAGGAATTCAACAAAGCATTACTAAGCTGTACAATGAAAATACTAATTATTACAATACACCATTTCTCTTATTTCTCCTTTTTATCAATGTCTATGGTTTTGGTTTCTTTATTATTCTTTTTTCTTACGTAGTGAGGCTATACTAATACTACTGATACCATTGCATGCTTTTTAACAGTGGGAAGCTATGTAAGAAATTAAGTGTCAATGATTGAACTTTAAAAAAATAAGAGGCAGAAGGGAAAAAGAGGAATACTTTCGAAGATTTGTAAATAGCTTCTTGCATAGAAGGTATAATGCATATGATGTGAATTACTGGTTTGAATTAAAATTCTTTCATTTTTCTGAGATGAATAGAAATAGCGATTTTATTATTTGGAACATAATGTTTCTTTCACTGTAATTTTTGAAACTTGATTTTAAAATTCATGGATTTTTATGAAAATTAATTGAATTTGCAACAGAATATCAGATTTTGTGTTCTTTCTGTAGGTTCAGTCAATTTAAAGATGACTTAGATATTCTACAACACACAATTTACTGAGCCTTCTAATTATAATAAGAATCCTCTGATATTAAAACTTTATTCCCTTGCAGATTCATATATCTGAAGTTTCTGTAATATTATTTCATTGTGCTACAAAAGAACAAAAGACCATCTTATTCTAGATGGTCACCACAGAAATGGCAAGTACTGGAAAAAAATTAAGAATACCTCCACAGCTGCAAGAAGTTACTGAAATGCTTGGCTTCACAGCTGCATGTGCTCTGCCATCTGAGTTAAACAGTACCAGTGAGTAACTGTAATTGTCAGTTGACCTTTTGATTAGACATAGTCCTATTAAATGTTATGAGAGTAATCAATTGGTACTAAACAATGAGCAAAACAAGCAAACAAAATTATTTCATTAAATGACCTTTTTTAACACTATTAGCTTGAGAATGGTATTCTTGTTTTTAGCTTGGTTGTGACAGAAAAGTAAAACAAAATAATTCCCTCTAAATATCGCCAACTGGAATAAGGACAAAATCACAAAGGTTATCTAAATCCAGCAACACTCTTAAAACAGCTTCTGCATTTTCATGTGTAGCCCTTCCTCTTCTATCATCCTTATCCCTTCCATCTCAACAGGGCAGATCTAATGTCAAGGTTGAGTAGAGAACAGGAGCCCAAAGAATTGCATGCGAGTCAGTGCATAAGGACACTGCATAAAGATGTTTTGTCTTATGGAACTAAGCTGTTGAATGGACCATGTACAGTGATGCAGGTAGAGATACCCCTTATGGACAAGGTAGATGTTTCTCATCAATAAATTTAACTCTTGGAAAAGTCTTTTTTGTTAGGGAAAAACATCCTTACTTAACATTCATATATGACAGGATGCACTTCATTTGGTTATTTCATTAGTTATTTTTCTTACAGTATTTTCAATTGCCATTGTAATGAATTTTCATGCTGACCTGAGGCTAGCTATTTTTATTGCAGGGAGTTCCATTCACTCTTCCTCCGAGATAGATCCAATCATTCAGTTTTGCTTCACAGTCCCCTAACTCTGAAGCAGAACTGCTCACCTTTTAAAACAAAAGTGGTTCCCCTCCAGGCACAATAAGAAAATAAATTGATGGTACAGCATATACAAACTTATTTCAGCCTTCAGAGAGTTGCTTACTGCCTTTCATGCTCAGACACATATAAGCATGGTAATTCACTCTGGTTTTATGAATTGTCTCCTGACTATCACTGGGGAGTGATGGTTAGGCAGTGCTAAATGAAAGCATCTAAGGCAGGTTGAGAATGACTGCAGTGTGTCTCTAAAGATAGTTGAGTTGGCAGGTAATGTTATAAATTACCATCGGCTGCCATTCACAGACGATAGGAGTTTCATCCTGCATGACAGTTGCATCAGAACTAAGATGCAACCTGTGATGACATTCCTTGAGAATAAAAGGTTATGCTTCACATTTAGTTATGAATAATAAGGTCATGTTTTAATTAAAGTAGTATCTCAGTGGAATATTAGGGCAGTGAAAATGTACAAATTAGTATGACTTGTATAACAATTGTTGCTGGAAAACAGCCTAGTGCTGAAGATAATAGCACAGAATAGCAATGTAATTACATTAATGAGGCAAATAGCCCATCTCATTAGAAGAAGCTGAACTATTCAGACCCAAAATTACAAGAAAAAACATTTTTTGAGTTCACATTTACCACTAAAACTGGTAAAACAAGAAAATTTATGTTTAGGTAGGAAATACATATGGCATACACCAATATTTTGGCATACAGTAACTTCAAAACATTTGAATTGGGAAATATTTTGTGAAAAACCTAATATTCAAGTTAATTTCTGACCAAGTCATAGGACTATTCACAAATTCTTTCTTCTGCACAGTCCCAAGTGCAGTCCTGACCAAGTTTTCTGAAAATAAAACTGGTCATGTAACAAACTTAAGTATTCACAAACGGCTATTAAATGAAGGCTTGCAGCAAATATTTTTCACTAATATTTGTGAAATCTCTACTGTATAATAAAATACAATTGATAAATATTTGTGATGTGGATCCAGCAAACTACTTAAACTCATGCTTAAGTAAATCATCTGACCAATACCGATTTCAGAAACTTAATTAAGGGATGTAAGGTGGGATAGAGCTACTACACAGTCTACTCAATAGTCAACAAATAGCACATATTTCAACTGGTAGTCTGAAAGGTGATTTCACTCACGCAAGTCTCGGGAATTAAATTGTCATATAGGAAGTGCTAAAAAAGGTCAGACATGAAGATTTAACAAGAAAGTACCATTGCTACCTTGTGCATTCTGTCAGCATGGTAAACATTATTTATTTATTTATTTTGACATACTGCAAAGCATGTACCATCAAGCCTATCTTTCCTCCCACCCACAGCTGTTCTAGCTTATGGTGTCCTCAATCCAATCTAAATGTTCATTTTGCAATTACTCTGCTGTCAAATGATAAGTGAAATACAGGATATATACACAGTAAGTACTTAATAGCTTTAAAAATATACTTTCCATCATAACGTCACTAGTTGCTTGTCAGAATTAGTAAATTTTAAAATGTTTAGTACTCAAAGTAGTAGAACAGATTCAGATCAGAAACCAGGGATAGTGGTTCTACAGGAGACTGGCTATGCAAATGCCTTGAAAATATAAATTGTTCTGAAAAGACTGAAAACACAAAATCAGATTGGGAGGTCAAGAGATTACGGAAATGAGCTGTCTGCCTCCCATGGTGCACAACAGATTTTCTTTCACTTTGCTTTTCCCGTCATGACTGGCTAGCCATAAAGCAAAACATAGTTATTACAGCCACAGCAATGTTTCCTATGCGGCTCTTAGTAAGTCTAGGCACTTAGAGAAATGCAAAACCTCAAGGCGACTGCATGACCAGACCGGTTACTTTGTACTTCAGAATTGTTTTTAAATCAACCAAAACTGCGATAAAGCTGTTACGAATTTGTTTACAGCTGTCTTACAGACATAATCCACAGCTTTGCAGGGCAGATACACAACTTTCTCATTCTGACAAGAAATAAGTGACATTCCATATGAAAAATGTAAATCTACTGAATATTTATTTTGCATATGCTCTATATTATTGCTGATATCAGACTATAACTAAAATTGTTAAATTAACACATAGCATGGACTGAGAATCTTCTTCAGAAAGCCACACAAAATTCTCAAGAATCATTACCTTTTCATTAGCTTTTAGATCATTATTTGTTTCCTATAATTTTAAATTCAACTAAGTTTCATGATAGTAGATGCATACAAAATTAAGAACATTAATTATTTAACATAGCTTGGTACTGATTTTTCCTGCTTCTAGTTTTAGTGAGGAAATGCATACTCCTAGCTTAAAGAAAGATAAAAATGTATGTTTTAAGGCATACCATGGGTACTGGTAGTCATATTCCATGCTATCGTTTTCTCCACTATGAGGAACACAGGATAACATCATTTTTACATTCTGGTCTTTTTTTTTCAGAATGCTACTTGATAGCAGTACCTTCCAGATTAGAGAAAATATTCAGGGTAATCATGGGTGTACATAGGATTGGTGGAAGCACAAAACAATTAGTTATAGCTGAGATAAATACATATATGTATTTGTTGATATAGTGCAAACATGAAATACATAGTTATCCCATTTACTTCTCTTTGGTGGAAAAATAAAATTAAATTAAAGAGACTAGCTAGGAATAAAATATTATTTTCTACCAACACTCCCATTCATGTGAACTTATTCTTCATGCTTTTGGGGTTTTTTTAATGCAAAAAACTTGCTTGTTTCATTCTTTCTCGTACAAAAGTATGGATCAAAAAATGAATTGTGGTCAGTATTCTTCAACTGAAATCAGTGAGAAGTACATACATCAATAGGTTTAATGGGATGAGATCAGGATCAATACCTGGATGATATTTGCACTAATAATTTTTGAAATATGTTCAGATATTGCCAGTCCTAACTCAATATAAATATACTGTATTTATTGGGGCACAACAGCATTCTAAAAGTAGAAGCTAAAAATACTAAGAGGATTCTCATAAACATTAAGATTAAAAAATCTCATGTAGCAGTTCACTTGTCACTTACAAACCAACAGCCTCTGAAATGGTAGAGGTTTATCTGACACATACACAACTTGGATTTGATTCCCAAATACTTCATGGCAGAAGCTCAAAAAGCTATTTTCAAGCAATCTAGCAAGATGTATAATGAGGAAATGACAACACATTTTTGTGTTGTTGAGTACACTTACATAGTGTGTGGAAAAGTAAGAGATACCTGACTAGAAAATAAAAAGATATAAAGTGGCAAAGAAAAAAGAAATAAATTAAAAAGAAAAAGCCTAATAGCATATACTTTTTAATCTGAAGGCAAAGGAGACTTGAATGTTGAATTTCCAGTTGCAACAGCATTGTCCCAGTGAATGCCAATATAAATATTCTGATAGCAAAAAAAAGATTTTTAAAGGTACAGAGTATTGATTGAAGCTCCTCTTAGTTATGTCTCAGTAGAAGAAAATGTGTAGAAACATACTGAAGATCAAAAGTCTAAATAATTATCTTCTTTATTAATTAATTCTAAAATTATATTTCACCAATATCCCTGCAGTACGTATTTCAAGAATATATTACCAATATTTTAATATGTTCACTTCAGTGCAAATAGTATTCACCCTTTTGTGACTGTTTAATTATTACCACATCAAGAAGCCTCTGCTTTCATCCCTTTGGCAAAAATAATATTCCATTTTGTTTTCTTTATTTAGGCACTTATCCTTCAAAGAGGTAACACAGAGCATGATCTCAATATATTTATTAAGAGGAAACTTGACTTTTTGAAGTACAAAATTGACCAATGGGATTTGATAAGAAATATCAAAAGGAATTATAAATCACATCAATTATAATATTTAAAAGCCTCTCTGGATTTACTTATGTATTCACCTTTATGCTAGAGTTTAATGCCATCTTGAAGCTTCTTTTAAAATCTAAAAAGGATGTTGTATGCTGAAGACTTTTGTCTCTAAGTCTGTTAAAATATCTTAAATTTAACACTAGCATTCCATTTTTGCTCTGTTTTCCTTTTGGGATACTTACATTTTTCCCATATTATGAAGCATGCATGTTAATTAGGAAGTCACTTTATCATTGGGTGAGCTAGCAAACACGCTTTTACTCCACAGACTAGCAGTCTTCTGTAAATGAGTATTTTACAGATCTATGTTAAAACAAAAATTATTTAAAAAGTGATGTAATATCACAAGGGCAATTATCAGAGGGGCTTGTTTTTTGTTTTTATTTTTTGCTTTTTTCACTCAGACCCAACTGCTGATTTCAAAGTTCTGTTTTTATGACTACAGAGACTCTGCTAAGTGATTAGGACCATATCCAGCAAAGCACTTCATATGTAGGTTTGGAATATATGAGGAGATCTACCGATCTCAGGAAGCCACAGGAATCAATCTATTAAAATAAATTTGAAAAAAAACTAGCACATTCTACTACCCTTCAAAGTAGTGAATAAGGGATGATATACCCTGTCCCATGTATATATGTCTCATTGTTACTTGTTTGTTGCTTTCTATCCCATATGATTGGAAGAAAACTAATATGAACAATTATGAATTATCATGAGGCTATTTTAAATATCAGTATATTCTTTTTTAATTTCTGGCCTTTACTCCTCAATTTCATTCCTCCTACTAATTTCTGAATTCCAAATGATGAATCCATTCATCTTATTAGAAATCTTCCAGGAAAAGTGGACAATCTATCCCCTGGAAAATATATTAAAGAAAATTGCACATAAGCTTACTCCCCAACAGACACACACAAATATTTATATGCAAATATCTGTATACAGACAAGATAACATTTACAAAACCAGCGGAGGCAATAAGTGAGATTCTAATCTGAAACTATTCAAAGATGCATTTCTAAATCAATTTTTAAAATGACATTTATTGAGTTTTCATTGGTTTAGATACAAAAACTATTTTTAACAACTCACAGCTCATTATTATTTTATTAAACAAAATAAAAATTATTTATGCACTTTTGTGATTGTTCAAGCACACTGCAGCTGAATAACTAAGAGAACACTTAATTATTTCAACATAATATCTTCTTAGTGTCAGGTTTATGCCATGATATTGCACCATCAGGACCCAGTTCTGTCTCCTATTTATGTTACCTCACAATGAAAGATTGCAAACTCATGCAAGGTTTTAAAATTTAAGTGATGAGTGGTGTCCTTCAGGAGTCCATACTGGAACCAGTACTGTTTAATATATTCATCAATGACATAGACAGTGGGATTGGGTGCACCCTCAGCAAGCTTGCAGACAACACCAAGCTCAGCGGTGCGTTTGACACACCTGAGGTATGGGATGTTATGCAGAGGGACCTGAACAAGCTCAAGAAATAGGCCTGTTTGAACCTCATAATGTTCAACAAGGCCTAGTGCAAGGTCCTGCACATGGGTTGGGGCAATCCCATGCACAAATAAAGGCTGGGCAGAGAATGGATTGAGAGTAGCCCCAAAGAGAAGGACTTTGGGGTGTTGGTTGATGGAAAGCTCAACATGAGCCAGCAATGTGTGCTTGCACTCCAACAAGCCAACTGTATCATGGGCTACATAAAAAGAAGTGTGCCCAGCAAGTCAAGAGAGGTTATTTTCCCCCTCTACTCTGCTCTCATGACATTCCACCTGGAATAGAGTTCAGCTCTGGAATCCTCAGCACAGGAAAGACATGGACCTATTGGAGCAAGTCCAGAGGGAGGGTCACAAAAATGATCAGAGGGCTGGAACACCTCTCCTCTGAAGAAAGGCTGAGAGAGTTGGGGTTGTTCAGCCTGGAGAAGAGAAGGCTTCAGGGAGACTTTACTGCAGCCTTTCAATACTTAAAGGGAGCCTGTAAGAAAGATGGGGACAGACTTTTAGCAGGGCCTGTTGTGATAGGACAAGGGGTAATGGTTTTAAGTTAAATGAGAGTAGATTTAGTCTAGATATAAGCAAGAAATTTTTTACAATGTGAGTGGTGAAACACTGGAATAAGTTGCCCAGAGAGGTAGTAGAAGCCCCATCTCTGGAAACATTCAGGGTCAGGTTGGATGGGGCTCTGAGCAACCTGATCTAGTTGAAGATGTCCCTACTCACTGCAGGTGGGTTGGACTAGATGACCTTTAAATGCCCATAACAGCGGAAACTGTTTTATGATTCTATGATTCTGATTATGTTCTTGTTCTGCATCAATGTCCAATTAATTTATTGTCATTTCTCTTTTTTTGCCCAGAGTGACAGGTCCCTTCCTTTGCACCAGACTCTTTTCTAGATCTCATATGCAGACATAGTTAATGAGTGGTCAGCCTACGAAGATAGACGTGAATACCAGTGTTTGGCTAGCAGGCTCCACTATACTAGTTGCAACAATATCGTGTTCAACCATGTTCTGATCTGATCCTAACCCTAAAAGAGGTAAGGACATACCCCATAACTAAGCTGAGATAAATGTGAGTAATTCTGACCACAAGTGTGAATGTCCCAAGAGGCAATCATAGGGCCTTCAGTGCTCGTGTCTGGGTTGCAGGTTGAAATAGTACTGCACTGAATCATTTATAGAGAAAAAGCCATAAACTGCAGCCCCAGGAAAATGTGAGGAATGCATTTCTCCATTATCCTCAGGCACTGGCTCTTTGTACAATTTTACATATGCTGCTTGTTGTGATGATATTGATTAGTAAGTCAACAAGCTTTCACAAGGGACTGCAGATCTCTTTACTACTGCTCTGTAGTATTAAAATGTCATTACTGAGTCACTAACTTTTTGCCCTGCTGTAATGTTATTCTCCGATGATTGCTTGCCTGAGCTGAAATTTGAAACTGTCACCCACAGACTTGTAGAAGTGATACAACTTCACTTATAAGGAAAAGTGAAATTAAATATTCATCCTTAGACTGCATTTCAGGTTCAAACTGACTGAAGTTCCTCAAGGCAAAATGTACTTAAGTTATGGGAGATTTTTTTCAGTTTTAAAAATTCAGGATGTCTATTTATCAGGACTGGACAGTCAAATCACCATTTATGTGGAACTTTTGTACACAGATATTCTTTTCCCTGCTTTGCAGTATGCTATTAATTATTTTGTCTAGGTAAACTCCTTCTCCAACATGGATTACTTTTAGCACATCAAACAACCAGACTGATCCCCTCAACATGTATCTGTTCAGATAAAATGACCATAAATTGTGGAAGAGGTTAAGTTTGGACCACATGAACTTCTTTATAGTGGTAAGTATTTCCACAGGTAGCAGCCTTCAAAATTACAGCAAATTACTTTTGTGAATAAGTGATTACAGTATGACTGGAGTCCAGTTAAATCTTCACATTAATGTGATGTCTTGAGACCTAACTCAACTTCCAATTTACAGATTCACTTCAGGGTTTACTCACTCTGGAACCAAAAAGGTCTGAGTAAATAAAGGTAAAATATTAAATTCCTCCCTAGACAAGATTTCCTCTGAATACAAAAAGTTCAGTAATCTGAAACGCAGAAGCAAAGGATTCTTCCTTACAAGAGAAATTCTTTTTTGGCCAGTTGCAGCCAAATTAATGGAAAATGTCCCACAGGCATGAAACTTGGTTTATTTACATTGCTCAATGGAGGAAACACTATTTTATTTAGAGTTTTCTTGCTTTATGCTCATTATTTTTGCTCTAATACTGAGAATCTAGCATAGGATTTGGCGATTTTTAATGCCACATTACTAAATTCTACTCAGAGGTACATTATATTTTGAGAGTGTCCCAAACCCATATATACTCACATAGCAAAAGAGGGAGCCAGATACTGCAGGTACAACATAGGCAAAGACATCAAGAGACTCAGTAAGCTGCTGAATTCCAGGCAGCCTCAGACTAATCCTATCCAGGCAGCAGAACAGAGGAGAGACAGGGGGATTTGGGAAAACACTTAGTTCATGGCTGTCCCACAACGACGACTCTCAAATGACACTGACAAATAAGTAAAAGTGGCAATATTTAGTATCTTACCTCCTTTCATTACTACCATCATGTGGTCAAAATTCTAGTAAGTAAAAACTAGTCTTATAGAATTGTGAAATAAGAAAAATAAAAAAGTATGTGACACAAAAGCAAATTAAAGTGCAAATGTTTATACATTCATGTGTTTTTCTAAATATTACAACCATCTCAGATATCCAACCTCCTATGTGTAGAAGGTTTTTCTCCTTTAAACTTCATTAACATAACACTTCTTTCTCTCCGTGTAAGATAACTTTGTGTTGTATGTGTAAAGGTTGCAAGGTGCAATATAAAATAATTGGGATAATAATAACTGGTTGAGGTGGGATATAAAATAATTACCAGTAGAAAGACAATATAAGTGGAAACATATTTTTGGAAAATCCTCGAAATACATGACACATATTCAAAGCTCAGGCTGGTACTGTATTTAAATGAGAACCACTGGCTATAATGAATAGTTGTTGCCTTTAATGAGTACTGGCCCCTTTATCACTAGAGTAAAATCCCAATTTTCAATTAAAAAAAAAATAAGGTCAAGAACACACCAGGCAATAACCTAATTCAAGTACAAATTCTAACACTTGGTTTGGAACTTCTGATTTGAGCAATGAGAGATTTCTCCTAATATTCAAGTGTGTATTTTCAGTTTCTCTTGTTTGGTCAGGAAGACTAAGAAAACCACTGAAAACTAATTAGGTCAACTTCTTATGTATAAAGACATTTTATTTCATTTTTTAAGGAAGGACTCAGTATGATTACATAGCTTTCAAGCTGCAGGTAGAATTTCAGCCCAGTTAAGTTAGCATAATGAGCAAGACTTTTCTTTTAGAGTTACGTTCTCATTTTTACAGGGATTTCCAACTTCTATTAAATTAAGATCTGCTTTGTCTTTGATCCATATCAAGTATAGACAAGTTCTACTTTTCTAAGATTTTAAAATGACAGACAGGCTTGTGTTTAAATCTATGACATTCATGCATTTCTTCCTTGTGTGATGTAACAGTATTTCTCTCCACAGGTTTCTCATCTATATGAAAGAAGGTCTTGGCCTCCTGATTTTCCTCCCTGTACAAAGTACTGTGTAGGAAAATTACTTCTAGATTAAACTTGGCTTCTTCCTAAGCAGGTGTCAGAACCAAATTAGGAAAGGACAAACTCAAACTACTAACTGCAGAAAACACATGTTTTATCTCTGCTTCTTTTTGATGAACAGAATATTTAGAAATATTTAATTATTGTTTAATTATGTTTATCAGAAATATATACAAAAACTATGATCTTCCAGGGATGAGTTATGGAAAAGGTGTTTTAATCAGTGATGTCAATGTATAAAATGCAATGCTAAAAGTTATCTGTCATTAAAGATACTTTTTTTTTCCTACTAATTTATATTCCTAACAAGAACAAAGAAATTATTTGTGGTTCCTCATGGATCAAAATTCCTACTTAAAAGAAAGGGAAACTAGTTGAAGAGGATACAAGTATAGGTAATGTGATTGAATTCTTTATCCCCTGGCACAACGATGGTTAAGGCTTTGTCCCTAAATCATTAGTACATTCTCTTAGACTGTGTGTATACCTGAAATCCCAACAGATTTTTCACTTCCAAGGTGAAATAATAAAAGCAACAACATCTACCTATTAAATACCCATTTCTCATGCCAGACAAATTAATTCTCTCATTCTGGGCTTAAGAGTAAGGTATCTAATGATAGCTACCTGTAAAGATGATTACTTGTTTATGATGCCACTTATATTTTCCCTTCAATTGATTCAGAGAGATTCAGCACAGGACCGTACTTTACCAGGCAACATGAAAAAAAAAAAAAAAAGAAAGAAAAGAGAAAAAAGAGCAACAAGAGGATTAGAATCTCATAAAATATAAAGTGACTAAGGGTTTCTGAATTTCAGAAATAGTCTTTCATAATGGAGACACTCTCCTCAATTTATGGAATAATTTTCAATTTCCAATCCATTAGAAACCCCAGAAAAGATACTGTCTTCAAACCCAGTGATGAAGAAAGCTGGGTACCTAGGTATTGTAAAGACACAATTTATCGATGTTTTACATAATGAGCATATCCTTCTCATATCTAAAACAACTCTAAACTAAATTGGGAAGGTCCCAGCAAGTTCCTTCAGAAAAATCTAGGAAAAAAAAAGGGATCATTTTCCTTTGAGGTTTACATCAGGAAGTCTTTCTTTCTGAATTTAGGTTAAACTAGATCATGTAAAAAAATCTATTGTCTTTGATAAAAGCATTATTATGTCCTTTTGGATGGTTCTATTTTATCTCTTGGTGTACTTTATGCTTAGAATAAATTGATTTTTTTTTTTTCTATGAGGGAAAATTAATACTTTTGCTGTCATTTTACAAATGCTGTAAATCAAAAATTAAATTCATGAACATATGGATTCTCTTCTTTCTCAGATATGTTACAGCACTTCTATTAGTTTAAAGGGATAATTTGGGACATAAGGAGAATCATCTCACATAACTTTAGAACGCTTAAAAGTTACATTTTTAAGACTGCAGTAGTTGTGTTAGTGTCCTTTACAACCAATGCAGAGTATCAGAGAACAGTAGAGAGGTGTCTTAAATAGTCATCTAACAGATTGGAAAGGTCACCCTCTCATGGTGCCTATGATCTTTCACTTAGTACAAATATGGTTGAATATGTCTTGTTCCATGGATGGCAGCTAAATTTAAGAAGTCTAAATTATGTAGATCAAACTATCCCAGGGCATATAAAACATTTTTCCTAATGTAACATTTTTTTTCTCAAATGTTATAAATGTGACAAAAAATTCAGATTTCCAGCTGATTCAGACTGGTAATTTTCTGAAATACCGAATAGGAAACTAATGAAAAAGTAGTGCAATCTCCTCTGTTTATGCAAAAATGTCACTGTTTTATAGTAAGAAAAAACGCCACTGAAATCAGTTAAGCTATTGAAATCAGTATTATGCCTTTTTAAAAAAGGACAGAACAAAATTATGTATGAAATGGAATTAACTCAATTACACAGATGAGAGTTACACGAGAACTCACAGAAGCCATGAAACCAGTTCCTTAGTTCTGAATAGTATCAACTGTCCTAAACAAGGTCTGTTTGGTTTTATGTATTATTTTCAATAATTCTTTCAGCATTATAAAAAATAAATATATATTTATAAATAATATAATATAATAAATAATACATAAATTTATATAAGAACTTGAAAAAAAATGGTACCTGACATATCTCTAAAAATACATTTTTCTACTAGGACTAGACAAAACTGTGATTTGAATCAGAAAGAAGAGGCTTCCCCTTTCTTGAAATGTGGTGGAATAATCATGCTAAATGAAAACACAAGCAAGAATCAGCTTCATGAAAAAAACCCACAATAGGTAGAGATTACAAACCAGACAAATTCCCTAAACCCTGCTAATAAACCACCTTCTGCCTAACCAAATTGTTCTGTAGCAGAAAGAATATATCATATACATGGATCTGTCTTAATTCCTGCACACAAACTGTTATGAGATTACAAACCTGTGGGTTGTGACTTTAGTACTAGAAGGAACATTGTTTGACAGATTTTATTTAAAAATTATCAAAATTCCTTACTCAATTACTTTAAAAAGAATGGAATAGGTTTTCCAGTCCAGAGACAATTTTGTATTAGTAGCTAACCATCAAGCAAGCTTGTAACATTATTATGGTCCCCAAATCTTCTATTCTATTCTTCTAACAGACTGTAGATTACAATAAAGTTGAAACTTGTATTACTCAGTATTGAATACAGTTCAGTAGAGCTTCCTTCAATAAAAACATACCAGAAAAAATCCAGAAACTTACTTAATAAGATACCTGGACTGTGTACTTAGTCTGCCAAAAGAAAATTCATGCATGCAAAGAGAACTGAACAAATATACAAAGCTAAACGTATTTCTGTCTATTTTCAAGAAATTGTTGCAAGAAACTGAACCAATAAAATACAAATAGGCACTAGAAGAATGGTGAATTTCATTATTCTAACAATCTAAAAGATTCCTGATATTTAACTGAGTTGTCAAAGAAATATCTTCACTTTCTCAAGGCTCATCAATCCCTCACTCATACAACTATTGTAAAATTACTATTTTCTACTACGCTTAGCACTGCAATTATGGGCACTATTTAGAATCTATGCTAAAGAGTTGCACAAACCAATTTATGCAATAGTCTAATTATTATCAGTGACATTTCAGAGCAGCAACTTCCTCATACCAGTTTAACAAAACCTGAACCTCCTGAGAGTATAAAAGTTTGTACATACAAAAAATACAAAAGGGTTCTTGTATTCATATTGAAATTTACTATAATACAAGTGACACTATGCGTGTGTGCAGTGCAGAGTGCAAATAATGCTTACAGTATTTTCACTAAAATCAGCATCTCAGATTGTGGTTTATTAGGTTTCAACTTACAGCATGAAGATATTATTGCACAGCATGTTGATAACAGAATTATTACTGGTTTGGTGTCTAAAAGCCACTATGAACATGATATTCAGACATATGCACAAAAGGGTATAAGAAGAGAATTAGAACCCTCTCATCTGATACTCTTTTCCATTTTTCATCTTTCACATCTCCCTCATGTCCTTCTGGTGTTTTTCAAGCAGGTATATGCACCTTACCTCTCCCTGGTTTAATAGGGCTTACATAGGGCTAAAGGACTAAAGAATCAAGCAAATAAGGTTTTGCAGACACAGGTGAGTCAACCTATCTTTGTGGCACGTAACCACCTGCAGGTTCTTAGCCCACAGTAAATGCAGGTAAATCCGTGAGTTTAAAGTTCATTGTCAGTTATGCAATGTAACCGATGCATGATAACGTGTTCTGGCTGTAGTAGTAGCTTCATTCTGCATCTAGCTTAATTGTCCTCACTATTCATTTGCAATGGATTCTGCAGCAAAGTGAATTTTTTTACTGCAGGTAGATGAGGATGAAAACTCCAATGTGAAGTTCTTTGTTTCAGCTGCTATGATGCTTAGCAATGGGTGCCATATATATCAGCACTTGTGAACCTAAGTATCACAAGATTACAAAATATTAATAATATATTTTGGACCCTGACAGGTGAGTTACAGTGTTATGTTTCTCCATAATTTAACTAGCACAAGAACTATCAGAAAACAAGACTATAATATCAACTATAGCAAATACTACCATAGTACATGTTCCCATTTTGTTTTCCATAAATATACTTTACTCTCAAACAATAATTTTATTTCATATTTGTTCCCTTAGCTCTCCAAACAAAGTAACCTTCTCACTCTCTAGGGATAAATATTACTCTGACAATTTAGATTTTTAAAAATGAGAGACAAATTACACTGTCATTTACCTGGACATTGATAACGTGATGGGTGAACTGTCTATGAAATTTAAACTGTATCTTAATGGAGGATGTATTTTGCTGTCAATTCAGTTTACACATCTTCAGTATCTTAAACAGCAGTCATATAATTTTGTAACCCCAATAGAAAAGATATGCACAATATTTAAGCACCACACACATGCAATATGAGTAAATGTGACCACTATACTATTTTTTCTTGCAATTTCTGCATTTGCAAATTTCTTTTTCCTGGGACCTAAAGGGGATTTTTATTACCCTTTTACTTGTAGTGACAGATATGCAGATGGGAATCAAATTATCTGGAATATCTTATATTCAGAGACTGTGTATGAAAACTAAATTTTTCTTTTTTTCAGTTGTTATCCCTGAAGTTTTGTTTAAAATTTAAACTTTACATCTATTACATAGTCATTTAAAAGGCATGAATATTTTTTCTCGGTAGCCCTTTTATCTTGGTATCTGTTCCTGTACCTGGATGTCTTTTACATAACTTTGTTCTCCAGTAGAATTCTAATGCCCTTGCTCTTCACTGCAGAAAAAAAAGTGAAGCCTATAAGCTCCAGGCATATCAATCAAAACCAACAGAGTCAGCACTAAGTCTAATAATGAAAACCATGATTTCATAAATCATCCTCCACAGGTTGGGGTCATCTTTTAAAAATTTCTTATCAGGCGCAGCTCAAGATTTCTCAGACTCTCATTCTTCTTTCTTTAGTGAAAACAATAGGAAGGATGTCAGCATACAAATGATGTGACCCTCTTTAGCTTAAAAATATCCTGAAAATGAAAAGATTATGCTTTGCTTCATCCTTGAAATTGTGGAAGTCAGGATTTCTGCCTCCCCTCCCACAAAGTTGAAAGAAGTTTCTCTTACAGCTCCATAATGAAATAAAAGTATTTAATCATATGTGGACTTAATTTAATAGAGTGTAGATTTAATTTAAAGAATTTGGAGAGACTTTCTTTAGGAGACTCTCTCTCTCTTTAGGAGACTTTCTCTATTGCCTGTATCCAGTATATAACAATTTTGTAATTGCCTAAGTGGCTCTTGTTACTGTATATCCTTAAACAAACCAGGAGCCCCCTATTAATGGAATTACATATTTTTATTTCCATCAATAAGTTTCAATGCATTACATTTAATATGTTACTCTACTTTTGAAAAACACTAGCAAAAAAAATATTAATTGTTCTGTTTTTCAAGTGTAAAATATGAAAAAAAATTAGTATGGTACTCAATCTCTGCTAATAAAAAGAATATTTTTCAGCCTTCACCTTCTAGACCTGATGCCCCACTGCATTTCTGTACATTTACACTCACACAGTCTTACATAATAATGACTTGCAAAATGTCATTTTTAAGTTTTTGCAATGATCTAATCTACTCCCTCATGAAACAATTCATTTTATCCCAGTAGGAAAAAACTAAGAAAAATCAGAGGCACCTATGGGAAGGTAAAAAAGAAAAGGAAAAAAAAAGTCTTTATCAGTTTCTATCTGTAGATCTGAAAGAGTAGTATCCTCAAATAAGAGAGTTTTTAAGAAGTATTGCTAGACAGCAGTAATACCTATCTTAGTTAATTGCTCCTGTATTGTTCTGTAAACAAAACCTGGGTCATGCCTTGCTATTGATTTACTAAAATTAGGGAAGTTTCTATGTTAACATGGGCTGGATCATAATCATTTGTTCAGTTTCAGTCTTAGAGAAGGATACAGACTCTTTGCTGTGTCTGCACTGCCAGATGAGATTATCTTTAAAAGTAGACTCAGACATCGTGCAGAGGGCATAACTGCAAGAACAGATCCAATTTGGTCAAAGTATGCCTTCTGAAATAAGGTGTATGTGAACTGGGATCACACTGGCTAAACTATAATACCATTCTTTACAAAAGAACAGATATAGCAATTGATTGCAATGAGTAATACCAAGTTGTGGATGCTATCTTGAAAATGGCAAGATCCTTTCTATGATATCACAAATTAAAATCTTCTTCTCATCATTAACAAGAGGCAATATAATTAGCACAAAACTTACTAAGATGAAGAGAGGGAAAATTCCAGGAATGGTTCACAGGCAAGAAGGGACAATATTTGCTGGAAGGTCCTGACAACTATATTGCAAATCTTACATAGGTTAGACCTCACTCTAACCTGGTGATTTCAACTCTGTAGCACTTTGCTCTTACATCTGGGGATTTAGGTCACTCAGCAGAGTTTTGCTTCCAGCACATGTGAAATCCACAATCTGAACAGCTCAAATACTGTTTGGTGGTAATCCCTCTTCTAAAGTCTGTGTAGAAGTCTTTTGAGTGTGTTGCCTCAGGCAGATGTTGCTATTAACTTCCTAAAGAAGTTTGAGATACTATACTGCAAAGTGAACAGTTCAGTAAAAATAATTTGATTTTCAGCATTCAACCACTTCATAAGTGGTGGAAAACCCGAGGAAAAAATGTTTTGGTAGGAAGCTACTATTTATCAAGGGTTTATCTTCTCTACTTTTTTTGTCAGAATTCTGGAGCATATCTGTATTAAACTGCTCTGAACTCATGGAAAGTTTTCATCCACCCTAAAGAGTCTTTGGGGGCTTGCCCCCACTCTGCCATATATGGACCATGATTTATCCTGAATTATCGAAGTAAAAGTTAAGATTTGATGCATTTGAAATAAGTTTATTTCATCACAGTCTTGATTAACAATCTGTCATGAGTATCAAATAGTACAAAATGCTTCCAAAAACAAGGGATCAAATAGATCTTTATGTTGTTCAATAAACTGTCAGTAACACAAACAAGCTCAGAATACTCTTTAGAAGGGCAAGCATTGACTATGAATATGTGACCATGACAGTGACCAGCCAGTTCCTCCTGAAGAATTTTTGGATGATATCATAACTTTCATGCCAAGAAAAAGAAATGGAACATATTCACAAACTCAGAAATTCCTATAAAACAACTGAAACATCTCATTGTAGTTACTACTAAATTTTTAGAAAAGCCTGAAACCTCTTAATGAAGGATGAAAAATTGTTCAAGATATATACAGATAAGCAATTGTATGGTCATGACACCTGGGAGTTTTATGGCTGCAGGCTGACTAACCTCAACTCTCTCAGCCTTTTTTTTTGGTAGGTTTTCCTGCCTATGAGGGTTAACCCACCAGAAGAATAATGCATTACTGTCTTTCTGTCTGTCTGTCACAGAATCACAAAATCACAGAATCCTAGGGGTTGGAAGGGACCTCAAAAGATCATCTAGTCCAAACCCCCTGCCAGAGCAGGGTCACCTAGAGTACATCACACAGGAACGCATCCAGGCGGGTTTTGAATGTCTCCAGTGAAGGAGACTCCACAAGCTCTCTGGGCAGCCTGTTCCAGTGCTCTGCCACTCTCACAGTGAAAAAGTTTCTCCTTATATTCACATGGAACCTCCTATGCTCCAGTTTGCAACCATTGCCCCTTGTCCTATCATTGGACGTCGCTGTAAAAAGCTTGGCTCCATCGTCCTGACACTCACCCTTTACATATTTGTAAACATGGATGAGGTCACCCCTCAGTCTCCTTTTCTCCAAGCTAAAGAGACCCAGCTTCCTCAGCCTTTCCTCATAAGGGAGATGTTCCACTCCCTTAATCATCTTAGTGGCTCTG
>VZRW01003246.1:0-35240 GCA_013398125.1 Aegotheles bennettii | reverse complement strand
CCTGAAATCTCTCTTCATTGCCCCTGCACTTGTAATAATTTCGTCACTGCCAGCCTGAAAAACCAGCAGTGGGTAGTAATCGGAGGGCTTTACAAGATCAGGGAGTTTCCTTTTAATTTCTCTAATCCGGACCCCAGGGAGGCAGCAGACTTCCCTGTGGGATGGGTCCGGTCGGCAGATGGGCCCTTCTGTTCCCCTCAGCAGGGAGTCACCCACCACAATTACTCTCCTTTTCTTCTTAATTGAAGAAGTCCTAAGGCGTCGGGGTGACTGACAAGCCCTAGGTGATTCACTAGATTGATCTACCCCTTCAACTTCATTAACCTGTCCCTGAAGTTCCAAGGCCTCATACCTGTTATTCAAGGGCAACTGGGAGGGTGAAGGGGGTTGGGAGGGTTTTTGTTTTCCTCTCCGAGGACGGACCACCCTCCATTCCTCCTTATCTCTTGAGAGAAAGAAGAAATGAAGAAACACCTTCCTTTGTTTCTGGTCCCCTCACTCTCCATTTGAAGCTTTCTAGTCCTTGTATAAGAAGTAACAGCGAATTAGCAGACTACCTCAAAGAAACTGAAGTGACTGCAATCTGTGTCTTCAGCTTCACCTTATCACCTGCCGTGCATGATGCTCTTGATCATCCCTGTTACTACTGAGCTGAGGGAACAGGGAGTTTAAGCTCGAACAGGTTTTGTTTTGTGTTTCTATTTGAACTCTCTTGTATTAGTAGAAGTTAACAAGTTATACATAGCAGTGGCCAGAACAGAGACAAGTAAAACATGTGCAATCAGAAATGTTTTAATTTGTTGTGTTGGCAGGCTAAAAACACACCCACACAGGGCCACAAGAAGGCGAAGAAGCAGTTTCATGATTCAATACAAAAACAATTCCTGCGTGCCTCACTCAGGTTCCTGGTATATACCGTCAGAAATGGGAACACTGTGTGCAGTGTTGCATTGCTGTAGCAATGCGACACCAGTAGGACTCAAGTCCTGTGTGTGTTGTGGATATTTGCATAGAAGTCAGCTAAACCAGATGCTAAATTCAGGTAATTTCTTCAGGGAAGCAAGAAAGCAAGTGCAGAATGAGTGCTCTTGAAGATGCTTTGGTTTTACTGATACTTTGGATTCATTTGAGTTACTGGAATAGTCCTGTTTTGTTTCTCATTGACAATTTTGTGGAAATTTGGTGCAAAAACCTATATTTTGCTGTATCTTTCAGGGTTTTGCTAGTAACAGCAGAGGTTGGCTAAAGTAACACATGGCTTTTTTCTTCTCTTTGGACCGTTTCCTACTACTGTTGGACTAACTCAGGTATTTATGTGTGATGGTGAGAAAATTTTCTAGGCTGTGAACTATTGAAAAATGAATAAATATATGCACATGTGGAATGAACCAGCAGCATTGAAAAGTAGCAGTCCTGAGATCAGTGTTAGCAGAACACTCATACCATATAAGGCATAGCATTGCATTAAATCTATGGACAGTACATTTTAGACTAAAAAGCTATTATATTTTGAAAAGCAAAAGACAATGTAATGATAACTGCACACTGAGCTTGAAACTAAACAAAAATAAATGTTTATTAATATATAATAAAATGAGGCATCAATAAATGCTCCAAGATTTATGAAATTAAAACATACCTCATATGGCTTTAACATATTTACGTCAGAAAGGTATAATCCGTGCAGTTCTTCTCTGATATCAATTTAAAAGAATTCTATCATCCCATGTGTTAAAATAGGAATTACACACATGTAAATGAGAACAAGATTAGGTAACTCACACTTAAAGTTAATGTGTATCTTAAAGTATAATTCACTCACAAAGAAAAATTTCTGGCCTCTGGAAGCAACTGCATTACAGTTTTTGATAAAATCGTTGGTGCACATATCAAAAGTCACAGTCATTGATTTAATAGACAAAGGACTGTGCTGAATTATATTTCACTGTGGAAAGACTCTTCATATGAAAGATCAAAAGGTCACAAATCCTGGGTCATGGCACCGAGTGCCCAGGCAGCACTCCATTCTCTCCAGCTCAGTGGGAGTTGAGTTTGAGACTCTGGACCCTGACTACAAAGGAGGGAAAAAACATGGTATGTGTTTGTTGTAGTCTGGACAGTTCAGGTAACCACAGGTAACAGAATGGTTTGGGTTGGAAGGGGCCTTAAATATCATATAGTTCCAATTCCCCTGTCATAGGCAGGGACACCTTGTACCAGACCAGGTTGCTCAAAATCCCATCCAACCTGGCCTTGAACATTGTCAGGGAGGGGGCAGCCACATCTTCTCTGGGCAACCTGTGCCACTGTCTCACCACCCTCATAGCAAAAAATTTCTTTCTAATGTCTAATCTAAATCTGCCCTCTTCCAGTTTAAATCCTTTACCCCTTGTCCTATTACATGTCCTTATAAAAAATTAGTTTCCAGATTTCCTGTAGGCCCCTTTCAGGTACTGCAAGGCTGCTATGTGGTCTCCCTGGAGTCTTCTCTTCTCCAGGCTGAACAACCCAACTCTCTCAGCCTGGCTTCACAGGAGAGATGCTCCAGCCCTCTGATCATCTTCGTGGCCCTCCTCTGGACTCACTCCAACAGCTCCATGTCTTTCTCCTGTTGGAGGCCCCAGAACTGGACACAGTACTCCAGATGGGGTCTCATGAGAGCAGAGTAGAGGGGGAGAATCCTCCCCCTGACTGCTGGTCACGCTTCTTTTGACGCAGCACAGGATACTGTTGGTTTTCTGGGCTGAAAACCCACATTGCCGGCTCGTGTTGATCTTTTCATCAACCATCACCCCCAAGCCCTTCTTCTCGGGGCTGTTCTAAATGCGTTCTCCACTTAGCCTGTATTTATGCATGGGATTACCCAGACCCAGGTGCTGGGCCTTACACTTGTCCTTGTAGAACTTCATAAGGTTGCTTTGGGCTCACCGCTCAAGCCTGTCAGGGCCCTTCTGGATTGCATCCCTTTCCTCCAGCATGTTGACCACACCACACAGCTTGGTGTCATTGACAAGGTTGCTGAGGGTACACTTGATCTCGCTGTCTATGTCACAAACAAAGATGTTAAAAAGCACCAGTCCTAATACCTACCCCTGAGGAACACCACTCATCACCGATCTCCACTTGGACATTGTGCCATTTACAACTCTTTGAGTGTGATCATCCAGTCAATTCCTTATCCACCGAGTGGCCATCCATCAAGTCCATGACTCTCTAGTTTAGAGACAAGGATGTTGTGTTGAGCAGTGCCAAATGCTTTGCACACGTCCAGATAGATGACGTCAGTTGCTCTTCCCTTATACACCAATGCTGTAACCCTGTCATAGAAGACCATCACATTTGTCAGGCAGGATACGTCCTTAGTGAAGCCATGTTGTTTGTTACCAATCACCTCCTTATTTTCTATGTGCCTTTGTATACTTTCCAGGAGGATCTGCTCCATGATCTTGCCAGGCAGAGAGGTGAGACTGACTGGCCTGTAGCTCACTGGGTTTTCTTTTTCCCCTTTTTAAACTCAGAGGTTATGTTTTCCCTTTTCCAGTCTGTGGGAACTTTACCAGACCACCATGACTTTTCAAATATGATGGATTGTGGCTTAGCAATATTGTCTGCCAGTTCCCCCAGGACTCGTGGATGTATCTCATCAGTCCCATGGACTTGTGCATCTTCAGGTTACTTAGGTGGTCTCGAACTTGATCTTTCCCTACTGTGTGTGTTTCTTCATTCTCCCAGTCCCTGCCTTTGCCTTCCGTGACTTGAATGGTGTGGCTTGAGCACTTGCTAGTAAAGACTGAGTCAAAAAAGTCACTGAGTAGCTCAGCCTTCTCCATATCCTGGGTAACCAGTTTTTTTGTTTCCTTCCAGAGAGGCCCCACATTTTCCCTAGCCTTCCTTTTATCACCAACATACGTATAGAAGCTCTTCTTATTGCTCTTGATGTCCCTGGCCAGATTAAATTCTATCAGGGCTTTAGCTTTCCTAACCTGATCCCTGGCTGCTCAGACAATTTCTCTGTATTCCTCCCAGGCCACCTGTCCTTGCTTCTACCCTCTGTAGGCTTCCCTTTTATGTCTGAGTTTGTCCAGGAGCTCTTTGTTCATTCATGCAGTCCTCCTGGTGTTTTTGCCTGACTTCCTCTTCATTCAGATGCAGAGCTCTTGAGTTTGGATAGTGCTAGTCACTGAAAGCTTGTATCACACATATAGACAGAACAGAGAAGAGCAGGGATTTTACCTGTAAAACTAGTGTTTTTGGAACATTAGCTGAGTCATTCAGAGTCCTGGGAAGGAGAACATGTGACAGGAAGAGCATCAGGAGGGAAGTCAGATTAAACATGATGTGCTGATGAAGGCATGAATAATGGTTTGTTTGAAACACTAACAACATGTAACTGAGAATATCCTATCCTTGCATTTTTTTCATACAGAATTACCTTCTCCTCCTGTACTTAACTTTGCCTGTTCTGGTAGAATTTATTCTTCTGTGTTTACTATAGAGTTCATTCCCTTCAGGAAGGGAATAAAAAACAAGTCAGGTTTGGGATGCTGCTCAGATTTCAATCTGTTAGCAATGTTACAGTTAATACTGGTTTTAGTGGGAGGGTAAACTGTTCTAGCTTCTTCTTTCCAAAATGTAAAACTATGGGAATAAAACTCAACTAACGTGGAAAACTATGCAGATATTCTTATGTCTGGGCCATTCGAATTATTCACCTAGTAAACAATAGTTTGTTACATGAGACTTCCATTTTTTTTTTTGTCCTCTTTCATAGAGAGATTCAGGTACAATACAGATCAAATATTACCTTCTGAAGAATGAATGCATGCATGCCAAACACCACTAAGCTATGTGTTTTATTAAAAAATCCTAGAAGACATAAACAAGGCTGACAGTATAGTAAAGTTATTATAAACTTGCACAAATTATATACATGTAGCTTCTCTCAGTATATTAATTTTATGCTTCCAGTTTTTAAAGCATTCTGGAAGTTAAAAATATGTGTGGAAAAGCCCAATAATATCTTTAATGCCGTGGTGTTACTGCTAAAGCAACACATCTCATGAGAAGGTATTTGGTTGCCTCCAGCTTCTTTTGCTGCTGCCAAGGGCCAAGGGGGAAATGAAGCAGCTAGCTAGGATACTCCCTAGAGGAAAAGCTTCCCTGGGGAACACCTGACTGTTACACCACTACTGCAGGCAACTCCTTCCCCTTTACAACTCATCCCCACACCCAGCCTGGGCTGGGGCTGCATGGGATTGGGGCTGGCTGGCTTGCAGTCCTGTGGGCACTGACACCAGCTCAAGGGAGTATTTGGGCTTCCTTGGGGAGTGAAGGGCTACATATGAATATTAGTGGTGAAGAAGTGGTGGTGGCTTTGAACAGGATTTCCTTCTGCACTGAGTAATAATTCATGTCGCTGGACACTTAGGGCATGAAATCTTAACTTGTCTTCAAGCGAGGCTGGAATCTGCCAACCTGGGTGCAGCATGCTTGTTTGGCAAATAAGCACAGATATTGCTATTCTGGGAAGGACTTTTAAAAGCTCTGCCTAAATCATGTTTCTTGTGGAAACTCCTTAGCTTGTATGAAGACTGATGAGGAAGTTTCAGTGTTTCAAATGTTAACCAAAGGACACTGGAAAATGGGCAAACATAATGTGAAACTCTCCCAGGCGTAAGCAGATGGACTATTGTGTTATAGATGCACACTGGAAGGTTGTTATCAAAACAAAAACTAGTTCTGTCAGATTTCTTCTTATTTGCTATTACTAATTATAAGACTTAGTTCACTAATGTTGGCAGAGAGAGGTGTGTATTTAACCTGACAACATTCATGGTGAATAGACATATATGTTTTTATATCCCATATGTCATTTTTCATAGACATGTGAATATTAATGCAGATAACAGCAAGGGAGTGATGCAGCAGAATATGATGTAATTTTTCTATTTTTATGGACTTTGTACACTTTAAGTGAGGATGAGTCTATAAAGGCAGCTCAGTTTCACTGGCTCTAAATATGGCACACAGCTTGCTAAAAGCTATTCAAACTTGTCTCCTACGCTTATTTTTTTGTTCTTCCTATAAAAGAATTGAGCTTTCAAACCGCTGATAAAAGAATCCTATTTTTCAAGTGATTTTTCAAATTTTTTATATTATCTTGAAAAAGAAACAATAATGTTAGTCAGAAAAACAAAAAAGATGGACACAAAACCAAGATTGAAGTGTCTCAGGTGTTTCCTTTGATATATTTTTCTGGAATTATAATTTTTACTATAATCAGAGAATTTAGGGACTTCAGAATAGTAAAGGAAAAGAAACGGTGGTTGTGGTGACATACAGGCTGTCTTTTAATTTTCTGGAGTTTCATATATGTAAACAGTTTTGTTATTTGCTGCTAATGCCAAGGCTTCATGGGTTTGTTTTGGTTTTGTTTTTGTTTTTGTTTTTTTCAGTAAGGCTGCACAAAAACAAACTACTTACGTATTTTGAGAGACCTAACTGAAAGTTTTTGTAACATAATACAGAGTTAAATACTTAGCAGTTTACTTCATTGTACACAGGATGACAAGCTTCATCTTAAAGAAGTTTCAGCTCATGTTAGTGTTACAGTGTGCCATATGGTTGTAAGTGAGGTAATGGGCCTGTCTTTGCATCAGGTATTCTTGTATGACAAGGCATTCAAGATGTTTTCCAGAATGTTTGCAAAGTTCATGTTTAATATCACTGATAATATATAATGTTTTGCTAGATCAAGTCCAAAGAAGTGTGATGAAGCTGGTGAAAGATCTAGAATACAAGTATTATGAGAAGCAGCTGCAGAAACCTGGCGCTGTTTGGCCTGGAGAAAGTGAGGCTGAGGGGAGACCTTATCGCTCTCTACAACTACCTGAAAGGAGATTGGGGCGAGGGGGATGTTGGTCTCCTCTCCCAAGTAACTGGTGATAGGACGAGAGCGAATGGCCTCAAGTTGTGCCAGGGGTGGTTTAGATTGGGTATTAGGAAAAATTTCTTCACTGAAAGGGTTCTCAGGCACTGGAACAGGCTGCCCAGGGGAGTGGTAGAGTCACCATCCCTGGAGGTATTTAAAAGACGTGTAGATATGGTACTTAGGGACATGGTTTAGCGGTGGACTTGGCAGTGTGCTAGGTTAATGGTTGGACTTGATGAACTTAAAGGTCTTTTCCAACGTAAATGATTCTATGATTCTGTGTTACTTACTATAGTGATGTTAGCCACTTGAAGGATATTGAGTATAATATAAAACTGCTGATGGATATAGTATACAAATATGTCTGTGCACTATGAAGCTTGCAGGTAATAACAACATGATTTAAAGAGAGGTGAGACTGTTTTCCAGTGACATCTTGCCTGCTCTTTATCATGTTTCTGGCAAGCTACAGTCTTTAGATATTTGTGAGCTGCTAAGCTATCTAGCAATGTAAGGCCTTATCTATTTGTTAAAAAAAATATTAAAGGTTGTCTCCTCCAGAAAAAAACCAATGTTTTCTGTGATATTCTTATGTGACTACTTAAAAAGAACAATTAATTAGCTTTTTCCATCTTTCCACTGGGAATGCTTGCATGACCAGAGTAAGGGTCAACGTGCATTTGTGTGTCGAAATTTCTGGAGCTCTGAACAAGTCTGATCTGGCTGGAGGAAATGTGGGATTTAGACTACTAAGGGGATGAATAGAAAGAAGGAGTTACTGCCTTTGTACCACAGTGGAAGTATTTTCATATAATTTCCATGAGTGCAGGGTGTCTCTGAAGTTATCCTTATTTCTGCAGATCTAAGTGACAGGACAAGTGAAAGTGTATCTGCATGGAGAAATCACTATGCACGTATTAGCATTTAGTTTCCTTTTACCTCATAACTTTTTGCCAGGGTGTCAGCTCCTGCTGATGGCATTGTGTGATGGGTTACTGGGAGAGAGGTTCCTTTGGAAGGTATCAGGTCTTACAATGTGATTAGATTAATTTTGCTTTACTTTTTGGCCTCTTTAATTTTAAGGATTCCATACTGCACCATGTCTGTGAGATGTTTGCCTGTGGCCCATTTTAATGAGAGAAAGAACTTCTCTGTTTCTAATACTTACATGGCCCATTGCGGTAATGATTGTTTTTATTGGAAAATACTAGAGCTTAAAGACCATTTATGGCTAAAACAGTTAGGTCACTGGAACTATGCAGACAATAAAAGCATTATTGCTCCATCGGTGCCTTTTTACTCTTTGTTAAGAGAAACACTACTCTTTCATTTTCCCTGGAACACTTAAGCATCCCTAATTATATCACTGCTCAAGCTACAACTGCTGCTCTCAACATCACATAAATCTTACACTAAATTGGTTTGTGGCTGAATTGTGAAAGGGATCAATGGATTCATTTGCACTGATTCCCCACTCTGTTACTGAGAACGTGTCTACACATGTGAAGGATGAGATTATCTGCTTTGATTCACAATTTACCAGATGTCTTAGAAGCTGCAGTATACCTGGGATACAGAGAAAAAGAATGGGAGAATTAAATCGGATGCTCTGTTTGATCTTGCTGCTCCTATGATTGCTAAATTTCCAGTGTGAGGGAGTGAGATGCTGTGTTGTCTCCAGCATTTTGTTCACAAAAGCACTGTTAGGTCCTTGGAGAGAACACCTTACAGTTTTCTACAGCAATGACATGATATTCTCAAGTATCATAAACAGTCTGTTGATGAACAAATGGTGGATACGTCTGAAAGCTCTGTTTTCATGCAAGGAAAGGTCCTTAAAAAATGAAGTCCCACATGTGAGCACAAAAGTCTACTACCCTTAGTATTATGTACCAATGCATTGTCTGGGACTGGTTCATCCTGTTAGCAAAGAAGACTCCCACGATCTTCATTCAAAGGGAATGTTTAGTGTGTGAGACTGGGGCCTTAGGTAGTAAAACTTTTGCAGTAAAGATTTGTTTTTTCTGTGTGTTGTGTAGTCTGGTACATATGAGCCCAGTAGGATTATGGCTTTATGAGTGTCACTCCACCAATATAAAGCCATTGCTTACTCTACAAACCTGTCTCTGATTTATCAATGTGATCAGATCTGTGTCAGCAGAACATCTTTGTGTTGGGAGAGTGTCTGCAAGTACTTTTCTGTCAGTATAGCTATGCCACTTCCACAAAAATATGGGCTGAGGTGGGTTTTCTTTTCTTGATGTAACTTTGTCCATACTAGTGTTTTTACTCAAGGGGTGACATTAACCAAATGACTTGCACCCTGGCATGCTGTTCCTGTCTTGGCAGAATCTGTTATTATGGAGCTGGGCTTAGTAAAATGAAGAGGGAAAATGCTGAATAGAGGAATAGAGCTTTTAGCTTTTGACAGGCAGTGAGAACCATTCCTTCTTTGGTAGATTTAACTCTACAAGAGGTTGCTCTGTTTTAGGGCTCTGCTGAAATGATTGTTTTACAAGATTACAGTTTATGTTTACCAGGATGATTTTATTTTGTGAGTTGGAGGGAAAAAAGATCAAGCTTTGGCACAATGGCAGCACTGTTGGTTATATGTATCATGCTCTAAAGCATAACTTCTGAGATGATGGACAATGTTCTTGTTAATATGACTTTGAAAAGGACAGGTACTGCCCTCACCCCATGCTTGTGTTAGCTTGGAACAGTTTCAGAAACAGAAGCAACACTGAAGAAGAAGTTGAGAAGAAAGGTAAGAAAGCTGACAGTACAGGAGTCCTATCTATGTAAAGGTATGTGCCCAACTCTTGTGAGCCCTGAGGGTTGCCATGACAGTCAGTGTCAGGTAGAAAAGGCTGCTCAAGGATCTCACAAACTTTTTTGAGGTCAGTTTTTTCCATCACCAGGTCATGCTTATACAGCAAATGTTGCTGTGCTGGAGGTCATTTGTATAGAAAAAAAATGCTTTTGCTGGACATTGGTTAAACTCAGGGAAATTGTTTCTTGTGTAAAACAGATGGGATTGAAGAAATTAAAATCCCCAGGAGGAAAAGGAGAACAGAGAAGGAAATGTGAAGAATCCAGGGAAAAAAGGGACGTATTCTTCAAGCTAGGGAGCCAATTTGGCATTGAAATTGCACATGGTAAAGAAAGCAGAAGCAGATAAGTTTGGAGAGTGAAATGAGAGAGGCAATGAGGAAAAAGAGATCAAATGCAAGAAAAGGAAATGAAGCAGGCATCATGTTCCTGTGATATGAATCTTTGTGTTTTGTGTTTTGCCCAGGTGTCCCTGTCCAGGCTTGGAACTTCTGTGAAGCTTAATTTCTGTTATCTTGCATGGCCATGTTGCCTTTGCAGCTCCAATGGCACTTGGCCATCATGTCCCTCTACACTCCCAGTTTCAGGATTTAGGAACATAATCTACAAGGTACTCACAATCAAGCATGTCATAAATACATTGTTTATGTCAAAAACACAAAGAAAGCAGAAGCTAAAGAAATGGCACCTAAATTGTACTCAGTCCAAATCAACTAAGACAACATGGTATCAAAGACCTAGCGCTGCTCAACAATATACTGAGCAGCCAGAGAGAGCAAGACAGAGAGAACTTCTTTAGTTATCAACAGCCTCATTCCATTTCCAAAACAAGTACTGGATGCTGCGTTTATGTTGTCTACAATTTAGCCCAAAACATGATCTAGGAAAGCCTGTTTCCTCCATGAGCAGAAATTTTGAATGTCTAATAAGAGAGGTCAGAGATATTTCCTACAAATTTTTTTCAGGAATAATTATGTTAAAGGCATTGAAACAGTCAGACACTTTGGTAAAATGTAAGGTTACTAGATAAAGAAATATTTTAATTTTAATTCTCCCCACTCAATATTGATATGAAAGAAAGCTGAGGGGAAAGCTATTTCTATTTTTTGTTGTTTTTGTTTAAACCCACAAATAATATAAACCAAAGCTATGAACTCTGTTTTACAAGTGTAGCAAATTGCAACTGATGTAATCATGATTGTAATATAAGTAAAGATCTGGAATTGTGATGTAACTGTTCCTTAAAATACACTGTCAACAGATTGCAATAATTAACACCCCACTCTGCTGCTCAGCATCATCTCTGAGGGAAAATACAGAGGGAAACCTTATGGACAGGTTCTGCCTAGGGACACTTGCACTCCTAATGATTCAGTGGTAGTTGTACAAGTATATAACAGCTAAAATCTACCCTTGAAGTTTCTATGTGCAAAAATATTTGGCCTTCTATGTAGGAGGGTGATGGGGGTTTACTTTGGAGATTTTTAAAATGTTGTCTTCTAGTGCTTAGTTTTAATGCTGTCTCTAACCTCTTTAAAAGTATTTTGGCAAAAAGAACAGGCAATAGAAGGCTCATGTATGCTGGTACTGCAGAAAACAGCAACTCTGGGTGGCTTTAAAAATACTAGTAACCTGATGTTTCCTGTCTCCCATCTCTGTTCTTTCTCCCTGAAATTACTTTGCTTCCTGCTGCAAACTAGATTTTGTGCCATTCATAATAATAATAATAAAATGACACTAATTGCTACGTGTAGTGGATGTTCTGAATTGAGCCTGAGGAACTGAGTGTAGGCTGTATAAGACACCAAACATAGCGACTTGGCAAATAGGGTAAATTAGAGTCAAGAAAATGTTGTATAACAGAGTGTGAGTGGTAGCTTATAGCCTTCGTTTTCATTCACACCCACAATTTGAGCTCTTTCACAGAAGCACTCTTACTGCGAGGCAATTCTTTGGAGAAAATTCATCAAAAACATGCCATTCTTCTGATGTTAACCATAGCAGAAAGTATCAAAATAGAAAACCTACTCAGTACAGCTTTTTCCTTAAGTGTCAAGGAGACATTAAAAATACCTAGTGACACTTTAAAAGCCTTTTTTAAATTCAGGTGTTAATATGCAACTGTGGATAATGAATCTTTTATATGAAATTAGAGTGACAGTTTTAAAGGTGTCTAAATTACTTGGGAGTCAAAATCTGATTGTTCAAAAGTGATGTTGACACTTGGGATCTCACAGGGCTTGACTAATGTTCCTCTCTGTATCTTAGGGTGGAGTATAGTGTCAAACCCTCAGACTTCCCCGGGAGCTGAATAAGCTTATCTGTGGCTACACAGACTGGTGTCTGAGCTCTTTGGCTTCCCTGATGACAATCTGTGGTAACTACAAAGCTGCTGTTGGGTTTTGAATTGATCCTTATTCCAGATGGGGTCCCTGTGCTGGCTCCTGAATGCAGGGTAAAGCATTTCACAGCACACTTGTGTAGTGTTGCCCCTAGTGCTTAATATCAGCATATGATTGGAAATGAGTTGTGTTTTGAGGAAACTTGTTATTAGGTGTTAGCGGTTCTCTTATAGATACATATCCTAAAACTCATTGAGTGGCAATCTTGCAGGGCTTTGAAATTCTGGACACATTGGAAATGAAGGAAAAGCCTAAACTCCAAGACATGCTATAGAAAATTTACACTCGAGTTCCCAAAGAAAACAGGACCTGTGCAGCGGTAGTGGTGCAAAGCTATTGCAACTGCAGGCTGAGCTGGGAGCAGCCAGGACTTCCCTGCTGCAGGGCACTCTGGCTGTGGATATACAATCCCCTTGCTTGTGACTTTGTCAAGGGAGTCTCTGGGGTCCCAGTCTGTGCGGGTGAAGGCTGAGATGGGCGATGCATCAGCAGCCCTCAACTGTGGCAGTGGTCCCCTGGGAACTATAGCAGGCAGCATGAACCGAGCATGTCGTCTGGAGTTCCCTGATGAATGCCGTAGAGAAGCTGTGCTAGCTCCCTGCCGGCTGTGAGGGCAGAGGCTGCTCGCTGGTCTGGACAAAGGCTGGCTCCTTAATTTCTTTCTGCTGTTGTTACTAAAACTAAATAAATATTGCACAGTATTGGTGTCCTTATGAAGAATGCTTTGATGCCCAAATCTAATAATGCTGCCTGCATAGTTTTAAGGAAAAAGAAAATAAGAAAAAAGCATTGGGAAACTGGACAGTATTAATAACCGAAGCTGCCCATTTTCCAGTCTCTCTAAATATGTGTGTAGTGGTAGTAGCAAGCTGCTTATTCAACAGAAAACATAAGGACGTGTAAGAAAATAAAGTCCTTGCATAGTAGCAGAAAATAGCTCCTGTTGTGGTGGTGTATGGGGGAAACAAGAGCAGTTCAGTGTCTGTGTCTGCTCTCTCCCTTCACTTCTGCAGCCCATCATGAGACATGAAACATGCTCCCTCACCAGTGTGAGATTTGCAGCCCCTTGACCTCTCTGGGAAATCTGTGCCTGTGCAAAATGTCTGTGGTATTGGCTTGATAAACTCAAAACTCGCCTTCATTCTTTAGACAACAAATGCTCTGTGTTGCACCCTTCAGCAGTTTGTTCTTTAATATTTTCTTCATCTTGTTTAGTCTTAGTTAGTGGTTCTCTCTCTTGCAGGAAAGAAGAAAACAAATAAATGCTGTAGCTGTACCTAAAGGTTCAAAATTCTGAGATTAAATGAAAAGCAGGCTTCAGGCTGAGCTGTATCACTCATAAAGTATATGAACTCAATTTCATGACCTACGCCCACACATTCAGTATCCTTTGATATCCCATTGGCCTTTGCTCCTCTCTGTGCCTTATGCTACTTGCCTCAGGAAATGTGTTTGAAATTCTTTGTAGTATCAATTCAGATAATTAGTATTGCTGCTAATAATTTAAAGAGGGCAATATGAATGAGCATAGAATGAAAGGAGCTCATCTTAGTGTTTATCCCAAATCAAAATTAGGGTGTTTTTTTATTTTTCACTGAAGGTTTGTTGTGGGTGATGGGGTCTTCTCTATCCTATTGAAGCAAGGTAAAACTAATACACTAAATGATGCTATCAATTTTGTTTCTGGAGTGGAATTAATACAGGAATATGAAATGAAAGAGATCTCATTGCTCTATACTAGTATCTGTGGTTTGAACACCTGATACTTCTGCTTCTGAGGGAGATGGGACAACAGTCAGAAAAAAAAGATGTTTTCATGCATTCAGATCTCAACATTAATGTGACCTGAAAACAGAAGGTATCTGTTCAGTTGGAATTACCTGAACAGGGGAAGAATGAAATTAGGGCTCAGACCTGAAAGAACTCAGGTGTGGTAGGAGTGAATAGTCATGGAATAGACATTGATAATGCTGTTGGGGAAATGACTTGCACAGCAATTAAGGAAAGAGTTGGATAAAATTCTTGGAATATATTTTCCACCTATTTAATAGCATAGTTAACAGAAATTTAAAATAACAATAAAAAATGGGGAGACTTAATACAACTGAAACTAGAGATCAAACTACCACCTGCCTGGCTGAACTAAGGATCACTGTTTGCACTATTGAAGCTGGTCTCGCAAAACCAAAATAGCAATAGGTGCCACTGAAACATCCCTGCTCAGCTCTGCAGAAATGCTTAACTCTGCTCCACTCAAAACCAGATAGAACTTAGGAAAGCTGATTAAAATTAATTAATATGATGACAATGTTTTGTTTGAGCTGATAAATACTGCAATAATAAAAATGAAGGGTATTTATTTATTGTTTTTGAATAGGACGTCTTTCAGTTGCTTCTGTTTTTCTGTGTTTTTTGTCTGTGTAACAGTTTTTTCAGGCCTCCCCTTTGTTCAGACGTTAGTGTAATCTCTGCAAAGGCTAAGCATACATCCACATACTTTGAGGCATCAGAAGAGATATTTTTTCTCATATATTTATTCTAAAAAATAAAAAAAGCTTTGTTTTCTTTGATCAACCATGTCACTCGGTGTTATTCAATAGATATGTAGGCTTCACCTGTACTAGTAAGTAAGACAGGGTGAATATATACTTGGGCATTTGACCAATGATCATTCATACTGTTTTAATTATGAACTTGCTTCCCTGGATAGGAAAGTATTTTTTCCTAGAGAAATTAAAAGAACTTTTAAATTCATAATTTGCTCCCAGTAAGAATAGTACCGTTTTTTAATTATATTTTGAAGTTTCTATATGCACATTTGTTTCTGTAGAACCGTGCTGCTTATTCAATATTTCCTGTGATCGTACAAAAAATCCTTTAGAATAGGAATAGTAGTTTTCAACAGTTCAAGAGTTTCAACAGAGTGTTCTGTCTTTAAAAAGGGAGTGTAGGTTTTCTTCCTTTTGATTTTTGAGTCATTTGAGAGACCATTATGTGTAGCAATAAAAGCTTCTCTATACATTGAGAAGCCAGGATCCTCAGGTTAAACTTCTTAAAATTACCAAAAATATGGAAATTAATTCTGGGATTTGTCTACACAGTAAATTCTCTAAGAAAGAGTGAGTTTGAATTTACAGTGTATTTCCTAGACCCCATTAACTTTCTGTGTGGTCACCTCTACTATACTTGAGGAATGGCTTCGGATGAAACAGAGGTGGTAAAGTAATGTTCATGTTTATTGTGGCAAAATCTAGCTAAAATCTCATGAGAGTCTATGCACATCTGAATTCATCAGCCCTTACAGGCTTCTTTATTGATTTTATTAGAGTCATACAGACAGTGTGAGCTGGAGAAGTAGAGCATTTGCCTGCATCTCAGTAGAACTTGATTCTATAGCGATTGATTGTTTTGTGTCAGCTAACCCCCAAAAAATCACTTTGTGGTTGATATGAAAAGGAAAATACAGTAAATTAAAGGAATACATTCTAAGATCTTTCTTATTTCTGAATCTTTCCCCCAAGCTATTACTGTATCTAAATTTCTTGTTAATTGCAGACTGAATTCAGTCACACTTAAAGAGTTAATCAAAGTCACACTGGCCTGAGTTAATAAAGAGAGAGCATTTTCAACACAGTTGCTATTGCCTCTGTGGAATTCAAGACAGACCTATGAAAAAGTTTAGAAGTGACAGTAGGAACCACAACTTTTTATTCTTTGTGTGTTATTTTTTCCAATATTCAGCAGATCTATTAGTTAGGTATTATTAGTGAGGTGCAACTTCTTCCTTTGGAGTGAGTTTAAGCTACTGTGAGAAAGAGGTCATACCGATACAGTTTAATAGAGAAAGAGACCTGATGTCCTGGCCAGTTATTCTTCTTGCCTTAAGAAAAGTCCAGGGATTTATAAAAATAAATGCTGGATGCAAACAAATGTTGCAATATGTAGCAGTATCTATTTTTTGCTGACTGTTCATACTAGCAAGTTTATTCAAATCCAACAATTTAAGATTTCCCATCTCTTTAAAAGGTGAGAAATCACAAGATGCAAAGCTGAAGGAAGCGTAACAAATACTTGACTTCAGAATTCAGCAGACCTGGGGGAAGTTAAGGTCTTTCAGAAGGTGTAGGTGTCAGGACAGAAAAATGTTTCCCTCTTTAGCTGTATCAGTTCTAATAATCAAACACAGATTGTTGCATGACTAGTACAGAAAGATGGTTTTCATTTGTCTTCTTAGATTAAATTATGGTAAGCACTGTACTGCTTATGCTCCTGCATGTTTGATTGATTGCTCTCTGCTCCTGGTGTTCTGTGCACTGAGAGTCCTGACGTTTGATGAAGCTCTCTCAGTTTCGTGGTGGACTGAGAGAGATATTTTGAGATCTTTGCTGAAATACATTTCTAGTTATAATCTTATTATATAAGCCTAAGGCAAATGCTGTAATGAATATAGAAAAAAACAAAGAAAAATATATACTGCTTGATTTAGAAGAAACTTGTTACTTGTCTGTACAATGCCAGAACCCAAGGATCTATAGGTTAAGATCCTCATGTGTAACACACAGAAACATATCCAGCGTGCCTAGTGTGTATACTTGCATCTTCTGTAAAAGATTCTTGTCTTGAGCAGAAACTACAGTTTAAGAATGGTGTTTCTTTATCTGGTAAAAATAATTTCAAGTTCTATTTAAAGGCGAGTAGTAACTTCATCTCAGGCTTCGTGAATGTGCATGAAGAGTGGGATGGTGCTTAGACATGTCATGAATGTATGATGCCATCTCTTCATTACACTTCAGCTGGAACTAGTAATGAATAATTTCTGATCTGGATGATATCATTGCTATTAAATTTCACCTTTTATTATTGACTGTCTGATTTTTAAGCCCTACTGAGAACAAGTCAAGTCCCAGGAAACTCTAGCATTTTACTGGTCAGAAGAAAGGGGAAACCAATTTTTTTCAGTTAAATGCAGTGTGCAACATGTAGCAAGCAGTCTATCTATTTAAAAATGTACTGCCCTGTTCAGCTGAGTATTTTCTCTGTGTCTCATTAGGAGACCACAAGACACATTTTTGCCCTTGCTGTCTATCACCAGGAAGGATCCTTTCTTCCTCTATTTTAGCTATAACTGCCCCAAAATAGATAGCTTTTGACAGGTAAAATCATAAGGAAATACTTCCAGGCCACTGAATATATTCAGTTCTGATTCTTTTGTAGAGGTCTATTTTCTGCCTCTTTAGGTGTAGGAACAAAAGAAAACCAATTCTAAACCAGGAAAACAATAGATGTACTGTGACCAGTCATTGACAGAACTGCTGCCTGCAAAGGAGTTTTGGAGGAAGGTTAATTTTGCCATTCAGTATTTCTGGCAGACCCTGGAGGCCTCAGACTTGCTGGATTCCAAATCAGAATAGTTTTGGCCTCTGGACAATGCAGAAATCATCTGTCTCTTGTTAATTAAGCTCTTTTGGACAAAAAGTAAAACCATCCATGCTGATTTCTGTAATACAAGTTGCCTTTCATCAAGAAAGCAAAGACAGAGAGAGTGCAAGGAAAAAGAGTAAAAGTAGAGATAATGAAGATTGTGTTGCCAAACTGACAATTCCCTCCACCCCCACTATCAGGAGTAGTTCTTGGGATGGTGCCTGAGCAGGCAGGTGTGAGGAGGAGGAAGAGTGCTGCCTGGCAGGCTGAGCTTGGTTAGGATGTCTGCAGGGTGTGGGGTGTCAGGTAGCAGAACATGCTGGAGGAGGTTTTAACACCCATCAGAGGTGCCTCCAGAGCTGCCCCCAGCACTGCCCCTCAAACAGCCGAGGCATGTGTCTGTCTCTTCCAAATTGCCAATTGCACATGGAGCATCCTTGACCCCAGATCAATGGTTACTGTGTAAAGAAGCTGTATGCGTGTGAGTTTCTAGAAAATACGTGAAAGAAGCTAGGAGTCCATGGTGTAGGTCTGTGGTCATGTACTGCTGGTATGAAATTTAACAAGTCCAGATCATTCACCTGAGATGGAGTAACACCAGGCACAAGTATAAATTGGGAGAGAAGTGGCTAGAGTGCACTGGATCTGGGGGTGCTGGTTGGCACAAGGGTCCATGTGAGTCAGCAGTGTGCCCTGGCAGCCCTGAGGGCAAACTGCATCCTGGGGTCATCAAACACAGCTTAACCAGCTGGTCAAAAGAGGTGACTGTCCCACTGTATGCAGGGTTGGTGCGGTCTCACCTGGAGTAGTGTGTGCAGTTCTGGGCCCCAGAATTGAAGAAGGACGTGGAGATCCTTGAACGCGTCCAGAGGGGGCAGCAAAGCTGGTGAAAGGGCTGGGAGGCATGTCCTGTGAGGAGCCGCTAAGAACTTTGGTCATTGCTTTCTACTGCTTCCTGAGGAGGGGACATGGAGAGGGAGATGCTGATCTCTTCTCCCTGGTATCTGGTGGCAGGATGTGAGGGAATGGATGACCAGGGGAGGTCCAGACTGGACATTAGGAAGCATTTCTTTACTGAGAGGGTGGTCAAACACTGGAACAGCTTTCCTGGAAAGGTGGTCGATAGCCCAAGCCTGTCAGTGCTGAAGGGGCATGTGAACAATGCCCTTAACAACATGCTTTAACTGTTGGTCAGCCCTGAATTGTTCAGGCAGTTGGCCTAGATGATCATTGTAGATACCTTCCAATTGAAATATTCTGTTCTATTCTATTCTATTCTATTCTATTCTATTCTATTCTATTCTTCTATATATTCCAATCAAAGGAGCAGGAAACACATCTGGTAGATGACAGAGTTGTGGCCTTAGCTATTATTTATGTGACTGATCTGTTACTGTTGGTCATAGCTGAGTAATTTGGCACTCTACCAAGGTTGTGGGTATATATGCACTGATAGGCACCTTCTTTTCTTTCACCAGTGTCTGTGTATCTGCTTACGCAACTGAAACAAGTATGCAGCTGTACTGGGTTTAATTTAATTGGAGTACTGAAAGAAAAGAAAATATGCTGCAAACCCAGCAATAATATTAAAAGATCTGTTTTGTTTCACTGTTTTGGTTATCCGGATGTGGAACTTAACAGAGATGCAAAGCAACATGACATCACTTTAACAGCTCTAAGCTTGCTCCAGGGACTTTGTATATCTGTCACAAGGCTTAATGCTGCACATTGCAGTTGTAATGCAGCAAGAAAACTATATTACGGGTCTCTACCTAGGCCAGTGTCTCTAGGTCTCTTCTTATTATTCTGCTTATAATGTCATGTTAATGATCCAATGCTGGAGCTGTCTTGGTAGCTGTGGGATCTCACCAGTGCCTTGGACTGTGTTGGACAGATGTGGTTGCAGATTCAGCAACATGACTGGTCACAAACAGAGCAAATTGAGGGGAAGGGTACAATTGCACCTGCTGTATTATCTATGTCTTACCTAACCCATGCTGACTGAATAACTACTAGTGAAAAGTGCATGGAAATCATGTCTGTCTGAAGCTGAACTGGGGCCACGAAGTTTAGATCTGGGATTCAATGTGATTGTAATGAAGGACCCAGCTGCAACACTTAGATGTATGTCTGTACTACTACCATCTGAGAGAGTTCATAGGTTATAAGTAGTGTCTTGTCCATTTCTGATCAAAAGAGCTTCATTTCCAAATTTTGGAGAAAAAATAACACCTAGAACTGGTGTGGCTGGGGGGGTAAAGACTGCCCACAGTAGGGTGGACAAGCTACAAAAAAGGTGGGGTTTGAGACTCAGGAGTTAAGCCAAGACAACCTCTCAATCTGACTGTTTTTGTTCTGTTAGCAACATAACATGCTTTCTTGTATAATCTTTCTCTTATTTGTATCTGGTTCTTCTGCCTCCCACTCACAAGATGCATTTCTTAAAAATAGAAACAGGATTCTCAGCCCAAGTTTACTGACATTTTAGAGGGAATGAATGGCAAGTTCATTGGGCAAAACAATCCTTGCAGGGACTGTTTGCTACTATGGATTTAGGCAATGATTAACCCTCCCTCTTTCCATTCTGTTTTTTTTAGACACCAGAGGAGGCATTATCAGGAATAGTAACTTTGAGGAAAGCCTGAGGGAAGAGGTAGCTGAGTTTTGTAGCTGGTTGTATTTGCTCACAATTCAATTCAGATGATAATTTTTAAGGATCTACAAGCAGAAAGTAAGATAGGTTCCCCAAGAAAATCCTGTGTCCATTGATTCACTTACATTAAAACCCTGGATGCCTAGAGGGCCTGTGGGTACATAGATATCTGAAAACTGGAGGTTGTGCTTCAGCCCCTGTTTTTTAAAACAGGGATGCTATGTTAGTTTGCATGACAAGCTGTACATGGGGCTGCTTCCCAATTTCAATTGTAAAGCCCTGATACTAGAGCAGTTGCAGCTGGAGGGTTTTGCAGCCTTGGATAGCAGGGGAGAGGCAGGTGAGCCGGCTTGGTGAAGTGTTGTAGGACTGAGTGGGAGGCAGGCCATAGCTGAGGGTCATCCTAAAAAACTAACTCAGCTGGTAACAGCCTCCAGCTAGGGCATCCCAGAAAGTGCCTGAGGACTGGAAGAACTCTGGGATCTGCTGTTGCTCTTCTCTGTATTAAAGAAGTGCTCAGCTGCTGGGCCGCCACCATTCAGTACAAACATTTTGTTGAACTCAATCTGCCTGCCAGGAAAACTGGATGGAGATCAGCAGTCTGAGCTAGGCAGGGGGGCCCAGGCTCATTGGGCCTTGGAAGTCCTTGGAAAGCACAACACAAATAAAGCCTCAAATATGTTCTGCTTTGTCCACTTCAGTTATGATTTCTAATCCCTTGGGTGGCTTTGATTGTGAGATTGTCTCATACCTCAAGGTTATATAAAGCCAAAGGTACATCTTAACAACTAAAGTTAGGTAATAATTAAGTATGACAGTAGATAATAGTTAATTTATGAATGTGAAGTATCATTATTAGGAAAGCAGAAAAACAAGTTCTGACTAAAAAGAGGGACAGACAAATGACATTTTTGTGTTTCTTCAATCACCTAAAATATCACTGCCAATTTTATTTTGTTTGCAGAACATATATATTTAATCAATAACTGGCAAAACATGACTATATACTATTCAAAAAATAAATGTATAAAATACTTGTGAGTTACCTTGAATGTTGCTTTGTATTACTGAAAAGCTGACTGCTCTGTTCAGATATGTCAATTGCATCATCCTCCTTCATTCTTTTATGAAAACAGCAATAACCAGATTCTTTTATTTACACAGTTTTGCACTTTTCACATAAAAGAGCTCTTTGCAGTTTGGCTAGACTTCAGTCAGGTACTTCTCATGAGCAATCTCTTGTGAAAATAAATATCCATACAGTGACTGGGGATGAAAATCTGTGAGCTAGCCGAGAATGCTGTCTTCTATACTGTCAGGACAGCCTCTGTTTCTCTGTTGAAGGTGGGCACAGACCCACTTATCCTGTGGATTCAGCCTTTAATTTGAACCTTTCAGATGAGTAAACTGAGGCTAATTTCTAATATCATCCCAGCTTAACTGGCAATAATCCATTTTGCAGCGTTATATTACAGGATTAATACTGGTATATGAAACCCTGAAACTCCACACAGTTCAATATACCAAGGTTGTGATTGCTTCTGTGGAAACAAATCCAACTCATTTTAAGAGTTATCATTGGATAAGAGGTGTGGGAGGAAGCAAGCAATTTTTTTAAACTCAGGAAATAAAGATGTCCCAAACTTTTTCTTCACTGGCTCCTTGTCTCAATTTTGCTGCTTAGTTTGTTCACAGAGTTGAAAAAATTGTGAAGAAAAATTATGTGAAAGTGTTCAGCAAAGTATGTCTGGTGAGGTTTATATTGTAAGTTTACTTACACAATGTACAGCCCAGAAACAAGACTCTCTCCCTCTCTTTCCTTGACCCTGCTCTGGCAGGGGGGTTGGACTAGATAATCCTTCGAGGTCCCTTCCAACCCTAGAATTCTGTGATTCTGTGATTCTGTGATTCCTTCTGATTAGCAGATCTCCCATCGCTGGAGTGACTCTCTAAAATCTCACTGGTCTGACTGCTTTAAAAAATGAATTTGACCAGAGCTGAAAGTTTCTGAAATATCTTCAGAAGTAACTGAAACGTAAGAAATTATAAGTATAAATGTGTTTTGCAATCCCCAGGCAAGACAGAAGTTTTTCTTTAAGAACACTTAGTCCTCCTAACTTCTGAGGCTTAAATTTGTGAACTGTAGGGCTTTCCCCACAGTTACATGCAAGTTGGGGAAAGATGTGATGAAGCGTGGCCTCAGAAGGCAGTTCCTCAGCTCATGCAGATCCCTGTAGTTCCATCAACTCTTTCAATTGAATTACGCCACTGGAGAATCTTGATCTAAATGTCTTAAGCCTGCTTTATCTTAGCCACTCACTCAATGCTCACAGTGCTTGTCTGACTTCTAAATAAGATATCCAATTTTGGATTAACAGCCTCTTTTGCAAGAGCTGGGCTTGGAGCTTCATGGATGCTGCTGAGTTACTGTACCCTGTAACATTTGCATCTCAGCTTCTGTTGGTAACAGTAATTCTCTCAGTAAGAGTAACTTATTTGTACCCTCTAAATATTTTACCTTTTCCCTAGCCATTTCTTCTTATATTATGTTTCATGGAAAGTTAATATGAAGCTGTGAATGAAATTTTCTCACGTGTTTCACACTGGTTATAACTAATACTTTGAGTCATTCTGAAAAAAGGTTATGTCCTCTTGTTTCGTGACATCTCTGGTCCTCCATTTAAAAAAGATTGTGACTGGGAGATATTAAATCTTTCCTTTTTTTTTTTTTTTTTTTTTTTTTGTTGAGTCCTAGAATACTCACTGCAGGTCCCTCTATAACTCACTTTCCAATGCCCTTAGTTTCATGGTGATAATACACACATTGGAGACATCTTTCAGTGTTCATTTCAGGCAGAGAGGTGGGTCATGTTCTGCATTTAAATTCTGTGATGGAATCCATTTCTTCTGAGTTGCCTTTAAGGCTGAATGGCAGTGTAATTTGGAAGCCAGGCTGCCCTTACAATATTATGTTTGTTTAGCTGGAAATAGATGGCTCAAATCTAAGTCCAAAGAAGTTGAAACCTTGAGCATATATACCATATAATGGTATAACAGAATATAACATATATATAACATATATATAACATATATATAACATATAACATATAACATATAACATATAACAGAATTTCTACTAGCAGCCATATGAATATGTTATTAATAATATTTTTATATGTTTCAGTTAGGCTCTGGCATTGCCTTTTCTCTGTTGTAACTTCATTGTGTAAATTAACATTTTTTTTTCATTAATATAAACTGGTGATTTTTAGAAATACTACAAATAAGATGTCATTAGAATTCATGTATGTCCAAACACACACATATGGTAGCAGGAATGCCAGTTTGATACTAGTTTGAATTTATTTTTTTTAAACCTGCCTCGTTTAGACTATGTCCTGAGGGCAAAATTTTGTTGTTACAATAATGCATGTCTAAAATAAGACACAGAAAGACCATTTTTTTTGTTTGTTTGTTTTGTTGTGTTTTTTTTTTTAAACTCAAGAAAGATTCTACTAAAGCAGAATGAATAATTCATAAGAAGAAATAAATTTAATTTATTTTGCTGTGTGTTGTATTCATCTATGAACAGCCTGAAAATTCAGCTAGATTTATTAATTATTTAAAATTGTTTTCAGAACAAAGGCTTTAGGAAACTGGGGAAAAATACAGACAGACCTTGCCCGGTTACTTGAAAAGAATAAGTAAACTATTTTGCTTAGATCACACATCATTGCATATGTTTTCTTGTTGGTTAGGTGTAATTCCTGTTGCAGTTAGCTAAGAAGAGTCTGTGCATGAAGGGACTTACAGCCATCTGTAGTAACACTAATGAGCTTGAAGTAAAAGAAATACTTAGCATGTAAGATTAATTTCCCAAATGTTAACCTGTAAATAATTTTATATTAATTGTAGGTTTTGCAACATGACAAGCACTATCAGTTTTGATTTTTCACAAGGGCATACTAGGAAAAGAAATAAATCCAAGAAGGATTTGAACTTGTTAACTTTCTGATAAAACATGTTGGTTTTGGTAGGTTAAACCAGAATTGATAGAGGATTTCCAAGATTCCTAGTGAAATGCTTTCAGTTTTATTACTCCCCTTGGCTTTTGCACTGTTATTTTGTCTAATTATTTCTCATCTAATCTCATTAAGTACCAATAAGAGAGAGAAGCCAATGAGACTATATGCATCTCATTAACTAGTAATTCTAACACTGTTCTTGAGTCTTTAAGCAGCAGAGGACTGAAAGAAATTGTAGTGACTTGATGGAGTTCCAATTATTTTAAAATAAACTAATCAAATTACAATTTAATTTTATTTATTGAGAGAACCAGAATGAGTTTTAACAAAGACAGGTGCCCTAATCACAGCCCCAATGTTTAAGAAAAAGATGAACTGCAGACAAAATGTGATACCACATCATGTCACTTCTCTAAAAGGCTACAGTTTAGCTCCCCAACTCTGGGTTGCACAGAACATTCTTTTCCTGGGTTCTTGAGCATTCTTTACGTACATAAAAGATTTCAGAACTTGTTAAGCAGACATCTGAAAGGAAGAAAAGGGACCATAAGAATATAACTGTGGTTAGGATAAGGTCCATGTCCTCATTTAGAGCCTTCTTATTTCATGTTGACTAACAGACATAAGTAATTCTTCGAGATCCATAATTGCTCCTTCCACATAGTTTAGTTCTCTAATTCAGAACCATGGTCATTCTTGTTGTTCTTGTGTCCAGTCTCTGTTTTATGCTTGCATGGTCACAAAGCTCCGACTGTCTAGTGAGTGAGGGTCCCAGTGGCTAGGGAAGTCTAGCAAACAGCAGATGTTGATATGGGGGTTTTAAAGTTGTCAGTGTTTCCAAGTTTTCCACAATTTAAATGTGCTCAAAATTCCACAAGATGGGTCCTGCAGGGGTTTAACAAAGCAATCAAGCTTCTCTACCATTTCTGTCATTCCTTCTAAAATAGTCCACATGAAGTTTCCTTAATTTCTTCTTTCAGTATTTATGCTGAATAGAAAATTTTATTATCATATTGTCAAATCTTTTTATTTGGGAGCATGAAAGATACAAGAGAAATCTATTGTATTTATGTGTGAATGAGCCAGAGCATCTGGAAAAAATTGAATTGTTAGGGGCTTTGGCGGCTAAAACAGGAAGAGTCGTTAAAATAGAATGGACGAGTGACCTTATTTTTGCCATTACAATATTTTTACGTATTAAGTGATATTTTACTTTTACTTGCAAATCTAGCACCTATTATGGTCTTATTGTGAAGAGCAAGGTTACTGTAAAGATTCACTTTGTCTTGGAAAATTAACCAGCAGCATTTTGGGAGCTGTGTGAACAATACCTGGCCCTTCTAGAGTTTTTGAAAGGATTTTGTAAATGGCATTCTCTGGTTGATGCAAAAGTTTGGACCTCTGGGTTGAAGATACCATTGATATATCTCTAATTATATACTGAAAACCTATACTCACTAAAATACTTGTGGTGGATCTGGAAGTGTGACAGATCAACTCTGAGTAGTGGAAACTGGCCTGATCATCAGGAAATTCACGTGTAAACACAGTGACTGATCTCAGGAAACAGTTGTCTAGCAAAACTGACAACAAGGACAAACATATTTTTGAAATGAACCAGCAAACAGGTAAGAACTATTTTACAGTAATGACAGAGCTTCTGAGCTGTGATGTTTTTTACAGCCTGCAGGAATGTCTTTTGACCAAAAGAATCAAAGCCAAGACATAAGGAAGAATGACAAAAAACCCAGAGCAAAACAACAAACAAAACCTCTAGTAAGACATAAAAAGTTTTTTCAACAGAGAGATACTTCACCTGTGATATATAAAACAGGTACACGAGGACTGTCTAAAATATCAGGAGAAGTAGATCTACTCAGGTCACCATCAAAAATGGCAGTATGCACACAGACTATTTACATCTTTTTCCTCTAATACTTAGTTCTTTTTTTTAAAAAAAAAAAGGAGCTTGTTTTTTTTTAAGAAGCACTTATTGCATAAAAATGCATACAGTCTTCTGGAGAAAAGAACAGCAGAGGGTCAGACCAAGCTGGATCTGTAGGAAGGAATGTTTCAGGGAAAAAGCATTGCACTGAGCATCCTCAACAGGTAAGGGTGAGTAATAAGATAGATACAGGTACCAAGTCCAACATCTGAGGGAATAAACTTGGAGGGCTCAGGAATAACATAAAGTACAGGTTCTGTGTTGCATCTGTCTGGTGAGGGAGTTGTATCAGCCAGCTCAGATGTGGAAATGGAAGTAAATTTCTGTTCATTGGTAAAATGTAGAAAAAAATTGATGATGTGATGCAAGTTTTAAGCCTTGCACTGAAGAGTAATCCTCATTGCAAATTGGATTATAATGGTTTACTTTTGTTCAATACTTGCTAGTGTCTCTAATTACAGAGTAAGCCACAATGCATTTCTGAAAGTAGACTGTAATTGGAAAGAGACAAGCTAATTAAATAGTTTATGTTTACTAATCTGGCAACAGTTATTAATTGCAATTAAGTCTTAACAAATAATATAGCAGCAGTACTGATGATCTTTATATCATTAGGGCTTTTATATATCCTGACTCCTGGGAGCTGTTGTATTTTGCAGGCCCAACTTTTGTTAGGTCTTGTGCTGGTAAACCATAATTTTCTCATATTTTATGTAGGCTGCATCCCTGTATTCGGAGTTTGGCAGCCTTCAGCACACACGTTCAGATTTCTCTGGGTTTGACAATTAATTAGTTTTAAGCATCCTTTATTTAATTAAAATCATTGCTGCCACTGGGATAGTTGCATTGTGAACATTACCTCTCCCAGCAAACTACCAGAACATATTTTATACTCCAGAAACCTTTGGACTTCTCATCCTGAATCTTTCTGAATGTATATTTATTTTACAAGTAAGTTTAAAAACTTGTTTTGTCCTATCACTCCTGTTCATGATAATATTGAAAATGAACCTGTTTCGCTGTATTGAAGTTTTAATATATTAAGTTGAGCTGATGTATCTTTTCTTGTTAGGATGTCATCAGTATATGAGCCTGACTTCATTTTTGCAGTTACTCAGGGCATTAATTTGTTGGCAATCATATGACAGTATCAGTGAATGAGTAACATGCTATCTGTACGGATTTTTCTGCTCTCATCCACATATCACTGAAAGACTGCATACCTTTTGGATGAATTGCACAGGTTTCAAATCACTAACTGATCTGAATTTATAGTTTCTGAATATGAATAGTTATTGGCTCAAATTTGTAATGTTTCAATCACTTCTGCAAATGGTAAAATAATCACTTACTTGGATTTTAAGAGTTTGGAAATTCATTTGTATTTGTAAAATGTTTTAAAGATAAACACTTGAAAGAATGGACTACCTGTTATGTATCTAAGTGAAAACTTGGCAAAGACTTCAGATCAGGAACATCATTTATTTTGATCCGAAAGGAACAGGGACTGATCAGTGTCTTAGTTCTGTATTCTCATGCTCAAATAATGTCTGATGAGAATGGAAAAAACCTTTCTACAGCTGTATTGATATGAGTGAATGTGAAAGTGATGGGACTCTAAGAAGTAGGAAAGAAGATGCTATGAACTTCGTTTGCAACTATTACAGTCTTCTTTCTCAGCTGGTGCTTTGGAAAGGCAGAACTATGCCAAAGTACTCCACATTACTGCAACTGTTTTCGACATTGAAAATCAGGTGCTGAAAAGAAAGAGACAGGTTTTGGATTCTGAATTGTGGAGAACATCCAAATACCCAACAAAAGCAAGTCTCTAGTTTGTAAACATTAGGGAATAGCTGTGACAAGGAAGGGAAAGCCATGTGCTATGTGTTGCTCCTCTTCAGTGTTTTTGCTTGAAATACCCATCTACCTGGCTGTTTGCATCCTGTTACATAGCTTAGGCTCAGTGATATATATTCATAGATGGTAGATGCTTGTTAAGTGTCATGAAAGCTAGTAGTAACAACTTTAATCATAATTCAGTGCACAAATTCATCCCTAAATATTGTTGTCACTGAGCTGTCATTACACTTCTCAGCAGCACGTTTTTTTATATGCTCTTGAGAAAACTATCTATAGCAGGTAATTGACTCAGGCATTTTTGAAATGAGAAACCAAACTATGTGAAATCTTTCCAGTGGCTCCAGCTAGAAAAGATATCTTTAGCAGTGTAAATGTTTCATTTTTCTACTGTCCTGGTTTAAGCCAGGATAGAACTAATTTTCTTTTAGCAATTTTACTTTTCAGTTAAGTCTCTTCGAAGTAACTGCACTTGCTGAAATTAATGGCACGTTTTTCAGTCAGTGTCTGCCTCTAGGACTGATAACGCTCAGTGTTTATAGTTACTGCTGGAGAATGGTATGCAGAACCAAGGCCACTGTTTGGTTCTGCTGAACATCTTATGGCCCAGAAACAAAAGGGAGGAAAGGGGTCACACCTGCGACCCTCCTGCAGGGAAGAAAGGACCAGACAGGTACAGGTGACCCAAAAGTGACCAAATAAAGTATTCCATCCCATACACATCATACTCAGTATGAATCTGAGGGATCAAGAGGGTCAAGCTCTCTTCAGCCATGGCCAGCATCCTGGGAGGACTCCATTTGTTTGTCTGCCCTTGATCCTGATCCGTGCGTTCCTGATTCCATGAGTCTCTGCCTCCAGTTTCCATCTGCCACTGATTTTAGGAGCCTAGTCTGGGACTTTTCCAGGGCCACCCTGCAGCCTTGGGGGGTGACGTGAACATTATTGGTGGGGGGAGCACAATATTGGTTTTGTGTATATTTACATATCTTTGTATATATTTCATTATATTATTTTTCATCATCATTATTGTTTCATTAAAGCTGTGTAGTTTTGTTTCCAACCTGTAAGTATTCCCTTCCTCTCTTTCCTTTCTCCTTCTGGGAAGGTAAAGATGTTAATAGAGAGCATCTGTCATTTGTTTAATTGCTGGCCCAGCGTTAAACCTTGACACCTATATGTCTCTTCTCTCAAGAATAGAAATGTAGAGAAATCCATCTGGAAAAGGAATGTAATCATAGTGTAGATGTACCAACATATCCAGTGTCATATGGCTGATATGTGATCATATCTAGTGAGATGACTTGTATGCTAGTGGTAATACATTCCTTTTAAATCATACTGAAACACTTCTGGAGCAGCTTTGCACTGAAGAACATTATGATGCTGTCCATAGTGTACAGTCTCATCTTCCCCATTAGATTTGCAAAGTGCTTCATATACAAAAAACAAAACAAAAAAACCTGAAGAAAAACCCCACCCAAATTCAGTTGTAAAACACATTTGTTGCTAATGTAACTGAATGCTACAGATTTGTTTTCTCCATTAAGATGATCTTTTGATCTCTTCAGCTGGACTCTTGTCTTTCAACTGAGACATATTAAATAATGAATTTAGTTAATAAAAAGATTTTGAACTTTCAGAGTCCCCAGGCATTCTCCCCTCTACAGCCTAGAAGAGATGCCAGATTTTAAAAGGAATTTAAAGAGTTTGACATGTCACTCATGGTAAATTGCTGAAATGGTAAATCAAGGAGAATTATTTTGGTACAAGTAGTGGAGATACAGTAAGTAACTCTTCTTGTTTTAGAGATCTTTACATAGCATAGACATTTTCTCACTCTATTTCTCGTGATGGAGTGGAAGATGAATGAAATAATGTTGGATAAATTACTCTGATGTTATCTGACTAGTACTACCATTATCTCTCCTGGAGCTGTCAGAAATATTCCATTATATAAGACAGATAGTGCTCTAGCTACTGCCTAGAGGACTGGAATATAATGATTAGGCTGGCCAAAACTAACCTTTAGTTTCCTATATAGGAAGCCACTACTTCAAGACACTTAGTTACAATATGTTATTTCTGGCAATTTTTATTTTTATAGTGAAATATAACACTGTTCAAAAAATAAATTTTAAATGTCCATGATGAGAACATTTGGGCTCTAAACTGTAGACAACAGTTATAATCCACAGAATCACAATCACTTGAGTTGGAAGGGACCTTGAAGGTCATCTAGTCCAACTCCCTTGTCATGGGCAGGGACATACCCCACTGGACCAGGTTGCTCAGGACCTTGAATGTCTCCAGGGACAGAAAATCCACCACCTCTCTGGGCAACCTGTTCCAGTGTTTCACCACCCTCATGGTGAAAAACTACTTCCTTATATCTAACCTAAATTCTACCCTCCTTCAGTTTAAAACCATTACATCTTGTTCTATCACAACAGTCTCTGCTAAAAAGCCTGTCCCCATCTTTCTTATTAGGCCCCCTTTAGATAATGAAAAGTGGCAATGAGGTCACCTTGGAGCATTCTCTTCTCCAGGCTGAGCAACCTCAACTCTCTCAGTCTTTCCTCATAGGACAGGTGTTCCAGGCCTCTGATTGTTTTTGTGGACTTGTTCCAACAGATCCTTGACCTTCCAGTGCTGAGGGCTCCAAAGCTGGATGCAGTACTCCAGAAAGGGTCTTAACAGAGAAGAGTAGATGGACAGAATCACCTCCCTTGATCTGCTGGTCACAGTTCTTTTGATGCAACCCAGGATATGGTTGGCCTTCTGGGCTGCGAAGGCACATTGCTGGTTTGTGTCCAACCTTTTGTTTACCAGTACCCCCAAGTCCTTCTCACCAAGGCTGCTTTCAATCTCTTGATCCCCCAGCTGATACTGATACCGAGGGTTGCCCTGTCCTAAGTGTAGGATCTTGCACTTCTCCTTGTTGAACCTCACTAGGTTCCCCTGGGCCCAATTCTCAAGATTGTCTAGGTTCCTCTGGATGGCATCCCCTCCCTCAGGTGTGTCAACCACAGCACTCAGCTTGGTGTCATCCGCAAACTTGCTGAGGGTGCACTAGAGCCCACTGTCTACGTCATTAATGAAAAGATTGAACTGTACCGGCCCCAGTACAGAGCCCTGGGGACACCACTTGTCATTGGTGCCCATTGAGATGTAATCCATCTATCTTCATCTTAGAAATACTGAAAATTAATTAGAAACTAAAATATCTCTCTGATAACGCTCAGTGTTTATATTGAAACCAGCACAACATTTAGGTGGAAGGGGTCAGTCATTAGCTTTGGCTACAGTATTTCTGCACAACGGAGTTTAAAATTGCAGTTCAACTCTGCTTTTGGAAGCAGGAATGCACTCCCCTGTCCATGTGTTTTTCTCTACTTGACTGTAAATATCATGATACTCACACAGTCACATGGTGAGATTGTCAATGAGATTCTAGTCAAGGCTACACACTTCTTAGGCCATGTACCTAGCTCAATTATGTAGCAGCCATTAAAGGCATGTTTAATAAAGCAGTGTTTTGCAGTGGATAGAGTTTAGCTGTTAAAAGGTAGGTCTAGGTAGTATATGATGGGCTGAAGCGAACATAGAGTTTTCTCTGCCTTCATTCTGACCTGTGTGTTTGTATTTATATCACAGCAACCCAGGAAATTAAAAAATAATACTTTGATAATATATTTGTAATTTCATTTCTGATCCAAAAATGTTTGTGTCTTTAAGGTGATTTGTGAGACCAGATACTGCTCATGTAACTGTTTTGGTATGTGTATTATTTATGCAAATTCAGGTTTAACGGGCTTTTTATTAACACCCCATCCTGGTCTTAAAACACATGTTTACACAGCAATACCACTGACCTTACTGTACATTTGACTCAAGTGGCTTAAGGAGACATAATACCAAACCGATGGCTCTGATGGAAGCCCTGGAACAAAAAATCTATGATGCTGAAGCAACAGACTTACCCTCTTCCATCCTAGACTCAGTCAAGGTACCAGTTTTCTGCAATATAGCATTTATTAATAAAGCTGACTTTGATGTTCTGGAAGCGGTATTTGGGGAAACTGCTCTGTGTAACATTTTGGTCTGTAGCCATATATCCACTCACAGATGGGATGAACAAGGGTAACTGCAGAGGTACAGTGGCAACCATCCTGCTGAGCCTGATGCTGTTTTATTGCACTGTCTCCATCTCCTGTGTCGATCTCCAATGAGAAGACGGCAGTTATTGGAGTGTAGGATGCTATGCACAATAATAACAATTTTTAGTTTGTTTGGTTTTTTCCTCTCTGCCAGCCAATAGTGTGGAATTGCTGCCTTTGCACTGTCGAACTGTAAAAATTCTTTTCAGTGGTCATTCTCTTCATTCGGAGTGTAGATGATTGAAGTTGTGTACCCTGGAGAAACCAGTATGGTGAAAATTATGTATAGTTATATGATATGCAAATTGCTAAACATCTGAAATGATGCTACTGCATCACAACCCCCTTTTTTTTTTTTTTTTTGGTACAACAAACCTTGATGCTTTAACTCAAGATACTTGATACAGGCATTGGAACACTTTGTGAACAATAGCCACTGATTGTTCAGTCCATTCTTCTGCTCATCCGCATTTAATTGACTATCTTGATTTTTGATGGAATGTTTAATGTTATTTGTACTTTTCCCATTAATTTAAACAAGGATTTTAGTGCTTGTGCAGTATAAAAGAAACAATTGCAGTGTGTAAATTGTATGTAGTAGTGATATTTATTTTTCAAAAAAAGACTGACACTCTTCAACTGGCAACCTAATCAGTAGAAAACAAAATCATTAATTTTGAAATTTCAGGATTGTTCTTCATTGTTATACAGATTTCTGCAGCTTTTGAGACTTACTTGTAGTTTTATGGAATGTTAATAATTGCTCGAATACTCATAAATCACAAATAATGGCCCTACAGAAATGGAGACTGGAAGTTGCCCATTTCATACCTGAGCCAGGAGATTTATAGCTGGCATCTATCCAGCTCAAGCATAGAACACACGAGCAAGGCAGAAATGATTGCAGGCTTTTAAGACCATCGGCACGTTCAACTTATGCATAATTAGAGAGGAATTCCTTCACCAGTGGTTTAAGAGTGATTATGTTTTTATTTGAATACCTGACTGGAGACAGGCAGTATAAGCTAGTTATTATCTCAATAAATAACCATTTAAACAGTATGGTTTTGCTACTTTTTGCTGGTCACATTTGTGAATGCCAGGTAAATGTATTTTCTTTCAATGAATAATTAATAAGTAATTCATAGTACTAAAAACGTTTTAAATGGATGAGAGAGAAGAAAAACCTGTGGCAGAAAATGTATGGCCTGTTCCAGAGACCTAGGGTTCAAAACATAAGAGAAAAGGAGACAGAGATATGTGCCGCAGGCCTCATACATAGAAGAAGAAATACTCTGCAGTAAAACAGTCTGCAATTCATTTTAGACTCTAGCTTGATTTTTCTTCTCAGAGTTATATTTAGAGCAAGGGCAATTTACATATCCAAGAAGCTGAGTCTGAAGCTGTGGAAGGATGAGACAGAGGAAATATTCCAGCTTCCTTGTGATACCACGCAACAACAAGTTATTTTTTAAATCATATTTCAGAAAGGCGTTGAACGAAAACAAAGCTTGGTGCTGTGACCACCATGACAGAAGATGAATGAATCATAGAAATCACCAGAGCATAAGAAGTCAGCAAGTCCAAACCTATGTTCTAACTCAGGATCAGCTTTACCTGGGTTATTTATGACAAATGCTCATTTAATGTGTTCTTAAAGATGCTGAGTGATTCACACTCTGCAGCTTCCCAAGATATTGTACTCCAGAGCTTTCACTGCCATTGGGAAATGCTGCAAATTAAATTCAGTGCTTCTTTTTCTATACAACACAGAGACAAACAATACATTATGTTACTGCAGCTTTGAAAAAAACAGGTGCTGGTAATCAAGATGAATGACTTGTAGTGGGTGACTGGTCACAAAGCAGATGCAAAGTAATGGGGCTCTTTTTTAAACTTTGGACAAAGCTGGGGATGTTTTTGGCCTCACACAGTGGCAAAAAGATGAGAAAAAGCCCAAAGATGAAGAGAAGAGGTTAAAAGGCAAGGAAATGAAGTCTTGTTTGAATGAGTACTGATTTCCCCTTTTCTTTTGGCTTGCAGGGTAAACAGCTTCAGCCTCCCAGTTCTGTGTTTTCTCACATTTTTTGCAGTGTCTTTCATGCCCAAAGGAAAGAGTATCACCTTCATGGTATGAAAGAAAAAAAGAGAGAGAGAAAAATTAAATAAATGGGTAAATGAATGGAAGAGAAAAATCCATTACAACTCCATGAAGCTGGGAGAATAATTCAGGGGTGTATCACACTATGCTTGTCCTCTTCTGATGCTCTTTAGGCATTGTCCCTTTGCGATACATTTAATACCAAGATAACTGTGCAAATTTAGTTGCCCCTACACTAGTCAGAACCTGGTGGACTCCAGTCGTGAATCTGGATTTGTATTGTTCTATACCATGTTTCGCTCAGTCGAGTTAGTTTGAACAAGTCAGCTGCAAAGTTGAGGGAAAAATTATAGCTTTGACATAGTGCCGATGGCTTTTCTTTTGGCTGAATGAACGACTTGCCCATGTCTTAGTAGAGTTAAGCTTAATTAAGAAATAGTTTGGCCTTTGACCCATTTCTCAGAAGGTACTTTTTCATCGGTTCCTCCCTCATTTTCCCTTTGAATACTTCTGGATGTAAATATTTACTCCTCACAGATTAAGATATCCCAATACATACACTAAGCAGTTTCTTTTACTGTCTGTTTTTAAGATTGATTAATCAGTAGCTTATAATAAAGTTACTTGGAATAAGTGATCCATCAATCTCTCCATAACAGAATTATCTCTATGAGTTTAACAAAACAACTCTGAAACACTTAGTTGTGTGATTTGACTAGGGAGTTAATATGGATGCTTTCTTTCACTTTATACAAAAGAGGGATTTCTGCCTCCTGGTGCTTTAACCTGAGCTCTCAGATTCCACTCACTAACAAAGTCACAGAATCACTGTCTACAGTAGGTGAGGGGCAGTGGTGCATACAGGAGGTGAGGGGCAGTGGTGCAGAGGGGCAGCGGAGCAGCGAGCAGGGCA
>VZRW01003244.1:11817-46395 GCA_013398125.1 Aegotheles bennettii | reverse complement strand
GCTGGCCCGGAGCAGGCCCGGTGCTGGCCCCGATGGAGTCCCCAGTGCTGCCCCGGAGCGGGCCTCAGAGCTGGCCAGGCTTGGCCCTGGTGCCGGCCCAGTGCAGGCCGGGCCCTGGCCGGGCTGTGCCCCCAGGCCGTGCCTGAAGCAGTGGGCACACCCTGGGCTCCCCTCACCCATCCCTCCCCGCCGCCTTCCCCCGGGTCAGGGGGACCCCCTGGTGCTGGGGGGTGAGGGGCTGTCCCGAGGGGCTCCCAGCAGCTCCATGGGGTGCTGGGACCCTGTGCAAGTGCCGTGTGCTCCATTAAAGTGAAGCTTTTTGGTTCAAACCTGAATTCCTGCGTNCTGAAGCAGTGGGCACACCCTGGGCTCCCCTCACCCATCCCTCCCCGCCGCCTTCCCCCGGGTCAGGGGGACCCCCTGGTGCTGGGGGGTGAGGGGCTGTCCCGAGGGGCTCCCAGCAGCTCCATGGGGTGCTGGGACCCTGTGCAAGTGCCGTGTGCTCCATTAAAGTGAAGCTTTTTGGTTCAAACCTGAATTCCTGCGTGTGTTTGAGGGGGGGGTGCGAGGGGCTGGGGCACCACGGCTGCTCCTGCTGCTCCTTTACACCAATTCCATGAAAAACCAACTTTGGGTGCAGTTTCTCATCCCGGATGGTCCCCGCAGAGCCAGGACCGTGAAGGAGGTGACAATTTGAGGAGAAAAAGGCCTTTTCTGTGCCTGAGTTGCCAGGGCTGTGGTGAGAGGTGAGGAGTTTTGGGTTGGGAGCAGGGGAAGAAGCTGTGGCCTGGGGACAGAGCTCAACAACACAGGGACTGGTTAAAATGGAGCCTTTTGGTTAAAAACACACGTTTATCCACTGGGATTTATCCACACATTTAACCACCGGGATTTCTCTACCCATTTATCCACCAGGATTTATCCACACATTTATCCCTTGGGATTTATCAGCTTTACTCATCTGGGGGCAGCTGTGGTTATGGGCAGGGCTGGTTACTGGGGGTCTGGGAGCCAGGCTGTGCTCTGTGGGCTCCACTCGTCCAGTCTGGGATGAGCACAGAGCCAAAAACTGGGGAATAAACATTCCCTTTGCACGAGGGGTGTGGGATAACTGGGATGGAGAGTGGCAGGACTTCCAGTGTCCGTCCGGGGACCCCTCCCAGTGCCACACGCGGCTCCTGATGATGTTTTTGCTGTTTGCTGGGGAAAATAAAAGGTCATTGGTGAGGAGGGGGGGGTCTGAGTCTCCTCTCTCCTCCCGGCGGGTGCGTGGGGCCGGGGTTTCGGGGTGGTGTCAGGGACACAGTGGCTCTCAGTGCGTGAATCACCCCATTGACGGGTTTGGGGTCGGGGTCAGGCTCAGTGTGACGCAGCCCATTGTGCCAGGGTCGTGCCCTGCTCCTCTGAACGTCAGCCCTGATGCTGTCCCCGTGGCTCTGGGCAGCGGGGTGGGTTTGTTGGGTTTGATCCCCACTGCTAAATGGGGATAAAAACCCCTTTTTGCAGAGTTAGGCTGACAAAAAACAACAGAGCTTCACCCCGCCCGTCGTGCCGGGGGAGCAGCACGTGTTTCTGCCCCTGCGCGCTCATTAATGGATCTTTTCCATGAGATCCCTAGGGATGAAAGGGCAAAGGGGCAGTTTGCCATCCTGAATCATGCGTGGTTAACCCTTTGCTTTCCCTCACCCTCTGCGCTGCGTCAGGACTGGGACCGCGCTCATCCCAGCGTAGGAGAGCTTTGCTCCAGGGAATAGAGAGTGACAGAGGCTGGATTAAACCCCCAAACTCCCGACGCCTGCACGTGGGCAACGAGGCAGTGCTGTCTTTCTAGGCTGAGCTTTATTTAGAGCAGGAGTAGGCTTGTTTTGGGGAACAGCCTTGCACGGACAGACGAGATGTTTTCTGAATCCTGGCGGAGCTTAGCGGCTTCCTTTAGGATTTACACCATGGATCAGGGTCTCTTGAGCACATCCAGGTTCCCCTCTTACTCACTGCTCACATATTTTGGAGGAGAGAGGGGAAAGCTCTCCAGTGATTACCATCACCATCGCTCCTCTTAATTAAATAAAGGGTAACGGGGTTTACTCATCACCATCCTCTAATTTGTGACCATCTAAAGGGTTTCTAAGGGTCATGAAACTGCATAAAACCAACTGCAGCTCGTAACCAGGTTCCCAGATCCCTCCTCTTCAGGTTTCCCTGCTCCTTCAGGCAACTTTACAAACAGGAGAGGGGTTTTAGTAGCAGCTCAGTACCCGAGTGCTGCCCCCCAGCAACAGCTGGGATTCACTGGGAGGAAAAAGAAAGAGGAATTGGGCTGCCCATCTCAGCAAGGAGGCTTTTCCACACGGATTTACGCCTGCTAGCAAGGGAAGAGGAGAGCGCGGGAAGGTGGCAGGAGTAGCTGGGTTGTAGCCTAAGAGTAGGTTTGTTGGTTGGTGGTTTTGGTTGCCGTGTTTTGGAGCTGTGCTGTGGCCACGCCGGGCAGGTGCGATGCAAACACAGACCAAGGCGCCGTTTCCTTGCCAGCGAATCGACACTGGTGTGGGTTTTGGTGTGGGTTTTTGATTTTCGGAGCCCAAATCTCAGTCCCCTGGTGGCCGATGCCAACGCTCCCCCTTCTCCCTGGGTTTCCACAAAACTGAGACGAGCACGGGATAAAATCAGCTCGGATGAAGCAATTGGATGCCGAAGTGATGAGCAGCAGCTCCCCAACACCTCCCTGCCCGGCGCTGCCACCCTGTACAAGGTGATTTGCACATCCTAGAGGTATCGATGGCAGTGAAACCAAAATGCCAGCGTGTCCTTGTGCCAGCCAAGCCAGCCAGAGCCACACTCTGCATCCTCCACTGTGGCAGGAGGCGACGGCGGTGCCCGGTGTGGTCCTCGGAGCGCGGTCGGCACGTGGTTGTTTCTTAATTATTATTTTTTCCCCCTTTTTTTCTGTGTGCAGGTAGCTGAAAAGCAGCGTTAGAGTTGAGCCACAACTGTGTTTCACAACCATGCTTAAAATGGATATTTCTGTAGCATAGTCAGGGCCTAAAACAGCCTTGCAAAATTCTGCTCGCCCACGCGCCTGGCGTGAGTAATTTTCTTTTGATGGGTGAGTAAAATATCATTATTTTTTTCATGCTCATCTTGGAATGGGTGGCAGAGTCGATTCTGACATTATTTTTGATTTGCTTAACACTGACACCGCGCTGGGCTCCGTGTGAGCTGCACGGGAACGAGCGGCCCCTGCTCCTCCCAAGGCGAGGAAGGTGCCTTGATCCCCCCGGGCTGACCCAACCCGATATAAAATGGGTGTTTACATCTTATTTTTGCCTCCCCCCAGCTGCAGGGGCTCGCTCTGGTGTCCCTGTGAGGCTTTGATGCCCGCAAAGTTGGGTTGGAGCAGAGGTGGGAGCCCCGCATGGCTGCACCCTGTGACCTCCCCGCTCCTCTCCACCAAAGAGAACACCCAAAGCAGAATTTGGCGCAGAGGCTCCCTCGACATAAGCTGTTTGTGATCAGTTTGAATAATTTTTTCCTTTTTTTGCCTCGGTGCTGTGTTTGGAGCCGTTGCTATGAGTTGCTGCGAGGCGGGGGGGAGCGGGGTGGGACGGTGCATGCGGTTGCCATGGACACGGTGTAGTACAGCGAGGCATCCGGAGCGATGCTCCAGAGGAATGTCTAACCCGTGGCTGCTTCCTTGCCTTTCTCACCTGGGCAGGGCTGGGATCTACCCCCCCCTGCTCCGGGGCAGCCCGCACAGCCACGGTTTTGCAGCTTTGGATGGTTTTTAGGAAGTCCAAAGTGATGGGACCATGCCCAGAGTTGGTTTGCACCACTTTGCCATGTTGTCTCTTCTCACGTCCAACACTTGTTAGGACTCAGCAACACTCATGAGGTGACTTGTCCTGTTTCAGCAGCAACTGGTGGTGGTCGCAGCTGCCCTTGAGCTTCCAGGGATCCCTGCTTTTTCCCTGTCACATCCTGGAAAGCTCCTTTCCGAACACCAGCGTCTCTCAGTGAGTGCAGGAGGTGCAGGGTGGGGGGGAGCAGCACCCTCCAGCCATGGCCATTCTCACTAAAATTCACAAGATAATGGGAAAGTGTCTGGTGAACAGGCAGGTCTGTGGCTGCAGTTACACCTCGAACCAGGTCCTCGCCTGAAGCTGGAGCTTGGCCCAGCCTGGGCAAGGAGAACGGCCCCCAGCTGTTGCAGAGGGAGTTTCTGGGGTAGTTTTGGGCTGCACGGGTATAAATGGATGGTTTGTAGAAGCCCCTGGGCTTCTATAGCAAGAGGGAATGGCCTCAAGGTGCCCAGGGGAGGTTTAGGTTGGATATGAGGAGAAATTCCTTCCCCAAAGGGCTGCCAGGCTCTGGCACAGGGTACCCAGGGCAGGGGTGGTGTCCCCATCCCTGGAGAGATCTCAATGCTGTGGAGATGTGGTGCTGAGGGCCATGGGGCAGTGGTGGCCTCGGCAGTGCTGGGTCAGTGGTTGGACTCGATGATCTTAAAGGTCTCTTCCAACGCAAACGATTCCATGATTCCATTCTGTGCAATCTTTGGGATGAGGAACCTTGGTGGGCTGGGGTCGGTGCGGGAGCCTGGGTGTTGTCCTCCCGCCTGCAGGCAAAGAAGAGGCTTCTTTCCGGTGAAAGAATGGAGATTTTTTGGGTGGAAATTCAGGGAGTGAAGAGCTCTGGCGGCAGTCCAGGCTGTGCTGGCTTGCTGGCGCTCAGAGCTTCGATGGGGAGAGGGAAAAAAAAAGCCCTGAAACTTTTCCACGGGAAGCAGGAGCTCCTGCAGAACACGGGTTTGGCTGGCGGTCTGACCGTGGTGGTGCCGACACAAACTGACCATTGCCACCAGTCCACACCACTGCCCACAGCAGAGGTGTTGATTTTGATGGTGACAGAGACTCAGCACCACTTTTCCTAGGTTTCCTCTCCCTGCCCTTCCCTCGTGTGCTGCTCCTCTGTCCGTCTGTCCATCCTTCCTGCTCTGCTCGGCATCCCCAGGGGCAGCTGCTTATCCAGGGGTGGAAATGCTTCGTGTTTATCCCATCCTTATCTTCCAGGGGTCTTCTGGGGCTTGGTTAGAGGCTGTGAGGCGACGTTCAGATGAAAAGCGAAGGGGGAATGGTTGCATCCGATGATTATTTATCCCTGTTTTTCATTTATTATTGTTTATTAGCAGGGATGGGGACAAGCTCCGATGTCCTGCTCAGCCCAACGCAGCGAAAGGGCCATCGCCTCCCTAATTAGTGAGGATTTGCTCTGATTCACGCTGGTGATTCCCTCGTTTCGGGGTCTGGCAGAGAGTGGGAGCTCAAACCCCAGCTCCCCGCAGAGCTCCTTGAGCTGTATTCCCCCCGCTCCGAGGTTTGTTTGCAGCTCCCCTGTGCGCCCAGGGGAGAATTAGGAGCTTTGGTGAGCAGCCTTGGGTTTGCACATGGAAAAGCCAAGTAAATACATGTCATTGCTGGGGAAACTTCAGAGAAAATGAGCCACAGCTTCTCCCACCTTCCCCTCCCTGGGGTTCCTGAGCATCCCTGAGTAGAAGCTCGCAGGATTTTCTCCACCCACACTTTTTTTCCCTACTTTAAGCTCTTCCCACCCCCTCCCTGCAGCCCTTCGCCCTCCTCCCTCCCAGCTGAACCCCACCGCTTTCCCAAACTCCCGGTGACCTCCCTGGGAGGGGCGCGGGGGGCCAGGATGCTCCGGAGGGGGGAACGCTCCGGCTGTGACTCAGCGCGCTCGCGCTCTTCAGGAACAGGATTTCAAGGGATTTCACACCCCAAACACAACCCCAGCTTTCTCTCGCTCAGCAGAAATGAGAGATCAGAGAAAATAAATGCACCGATTCCGGTTTTCCTGCGGCGTTCGCAGCCCCGTGCCTGGCTCTGGAGGTGATGCTGGTACCACCAGTGCCACGCTGGTGATCCACGGCGGTCAGAGCATCGTCCCATCTCTCTCCAGCATCCCAGCATTAAGCCCATCTTACATTAACAGGATAAAACATCCCTTAATTTTGAAGCAAATGGTTGTAAGGTTTCTGCGTCAGGCACGCGTTGTCCCCCTACTTTCACAGGCTGGGACTCACAGAGGGGGCAGAAATCTTTAGTGCCAGCTTTCAGGGTACCCATTTCTTTCCAAAGCCAGCACAAGATCTGTACATCCCATTTTTTTTTCTCCCTTATTGCTTTTGTTCCTGCTTATGCATCTTTTCTTTTCCCTCCTCCCCCCTCCCTGAACCGTATTAAAAGGCAAAGATTCAGAAACCAGGAAGATTATCTCAAAAAATAGCAATGAAAAAAAAACCCAAACCCAGATAACTGGCAAATAGACATAACTCACACAGGGTGATTTTTTAGAGGTTTTACCGAGACAGACATAATTAGCCAACTGGCATCACGATGCTAATAGAGATATTTACTGCTCCAAGTGGGTTTGCAGCATTCTGAAGCGCTCCTGTGACTTTGGTTGTGGAAGAAAGTAGCAGGGATGGTTTTTTCCCTCCCCTCTGTGGTGCAGCGGAGATGGGGGACGGGACCCCCTGTCCTTTGCCCTGCCTCTTTATTACCAAAATCACCTTGATTTAACCCAGCAGGCGACAGGCAGGGTTGCTTCTCTAAATCACCCTGGTGGTGTTGGCCAGACGAGGAAGAGGGGAATTTTGTGCTGTTTAATGCTTTAATCACTCTGTTAATTGTGCTTTCCCGCTAGGAACCAGCCCAGCTCCAGCCTGACCCCTGAGATTGCCCAGCAGCCCCCGTGGCTTGTCGTGCAGGCTGTTTTTTCTCGGGGTAACTCAGTCCCTTGGGTAAACACCACATCTTTTCCTCCTCCTTCCACCGAGACGGATCGATGCCATCACTTCCAAAAACACCGAGTGACGGCACCTGGCTGCGGCCGGCACAGCCTGTGCCCGCGAGAGCAAGGGAGGTGCCTCCTTTGGGTTTATATTTGACCCACGGAGCAAAACACAAAGAAAAAAAAAAGCCATATTTTGTGTTGCTTTCTTCCTGTAAGGCACCACACGCCCGGTTATTGACAGGGTAATTATACACCAGGCGAGTGTTTGTTTATAGAAGGAGTGTGATTCACGGCTGCCAGGCCTGCCACGGGGGCTGCAAAGGGTTAACAGCCTAAAATTACACTGGTCTGAGCCCAGAACCATAAACAGGAAGCTCTCCAGAAAAATTTAAATATAAACCTGGTGACTCAGGTTGGCTTATGCTCCCCGAGCCATGCACGGGTTGCAGCCCCAGTTTGTTACTGGTGGTTAATTACACCGTTGGGCATCGAGGTTGGGCAGGAGCAGGGCTGGGAGGGATGGGGTATGGGATAATCTTGGGGATGGCACGTCACTTCGTCACAAGCACTTTCTCCCATCGCCTGGTGTTGCTCAGAGCTGGGTTTTACAGGGTGATTTGCTAATAAAAAAGTTTTGTGGTGTTCCAGGTGTCCCATCGAGCAGTGTTACGGCAGCGGGGAACTTGTTGGTAAAGCTGATGGGAAGCAAAGGGAGAAGCAGCCACACCTTGAGAAAAGAGCCCTAGAATGTGTGTTACGAGCTTAGACCTTGGGTAGCAGTGTGGGAATGTGGACTGGTCCATGGCACCTTCCTGGAGGTGTCTGGGATGGATTTGGGATGGGGCGGGATGCTGAGCAACGAGCTGAGGCATCTCTGGGAGAAGCTGCTTGTGTTTCACCGTGGGACCAGCTTCTCCTTTGTAGTGAGAGCAATGTGATGCAGAAAACATCGGGAGATTTTGGACGAGATGCTTTAACCAAGCAGCGCCTCTTTAACTTAATTAAAAACACCAAAAGCAGCAGCTGAATCCCTGGATTTTTTATTACACTGGTAGGTGAAAGAAATGCAATCATTTTCCGGGCGGCTGCGTGGCTGTCACTGCCTGACCCAGCCACCCCGGCGTACGCTGTGTAATTCACTCTGAGTACTCTTCACCTCTGAGCTAGCTCGTGTGGGGAGAATCATTCAGGTAACCCAGATTTCACTCGCAAACATATTAAGGATTTTAAGAATGAAGGCTGTTCTGCTGGCAGGTGAGCTGCTCCTACAGCTGTTGTAGCAGAGGAATCCTTTGAAGCAGCTCACAGCTCCAGACACTCGCCTTGTTACTTTTTTTAATATCTTCTTTCTAAATATTTACAGGGTTTGGGATTTTTTTTTTCTGTTATTATTGGGTTTTTTTTTTTCCTTCCCTTTCAGATTTGTTTTTAAACCTAGCGTGTTCTTCGGAGGTTTATTTTGCCAAGGAATGCCTGGAGCATCCTTTGTGTTTATTTGGGTGGGGACAGGGACACGCTGCGGCTGGAGATGGAGGCGCTGGTCCCACAGGGGGGGACACACACTGGCTCTCGGAGGAGGAGGAGGAGGAGGACAGGGGTGCTGCCACCATGGGACAAACCCTGCTCACCCCAAAACCCCTCCCCGAGGATGAGACCTGTGGGGCTGGGGCGTTCAGGTCGAGCGTGGGGTCGAGCATCGCTCGCTTACACCTCCCCTCTTCTCTCTTTTCCAGGATACCGTTCAAGCTCGGGCAGCCCAAGAAACAGATTGTACCCAAGACAGTGAGTAAACCAGTTCCCCCTTTTTAGCTCCAGCCTTTGATCATGTGGCTGATGAGTCAGGGCAGCACTTTGACTCGCCCCATTTTGCGAGCGTGTGCGTGCGCGTGCGTGGGAGGGGATGGGAGCGAGCAGAACCTGTTGCCGCGTGTGACCAGCGCTCGGCTCCTCGTGCGAGGAGTGAGGGGGAGCCCCGGCCAGGGGGGAGGATTTGGATTTGGGATCGCTTTAATTTTTCTTTTAATTTTTTTTTCCTGTTTTTTTGGGAAAGGGGGTGAGGGGAAGAGCTCTTCTGGTCTGGCACAGTTTTCCTCGGAGATGGCTGAACGGGTTTCCTTCCTTCCTTCCTTCTCTCAGCAATGGCTTGTTTGTTCATCCTTTCTGAGCAGATGGAGGAGGAGGAGTGGTTCAGATCGCTGAATATAACTGTTTCCAAAGAAAGGCTTATAAGCTGAGATGCTTAGTGCTCGGGCGTGAATTAATTTGTGCTGCACAGCATTTGCTTCAAAAGCAAATTAAAAAAGCATTTTGTATTCTCATGTATTTGTGACTCCTATCCCGAGTGCCGCTGCTCGCAGCTGGCTGTGGTATTTTCCCTCCTGAAGCAGATGGTCTTTGCCTTTGTCCCATGCAAAAAAAAAGCTGGGGGACCTCAGAGTAGCTGCCCCTGCAAACGGACCTGTGTACCTGCTCTAAAATAAGGGCCCTGGCAGGGAGTGCAGTGGAGACCTTGTCTTTATAACGGCATTGGTGACCTAATCCCCCGGCCAGGCTCACATCTCTGATCCTTCCTCCCTGGGACACTCATCATGGCTAATTCCTCACACTGCGTGGGCACTCGTGTTTACGGGGCAGTTTCTCCTTGGGACATGACATTTTCCCCCCGAGGCAGAGGGCGAATTCTGCCACTCCCTTCATGGCTTGATTGTCATGTTTTATTTTAGAGGATTGGGTGGTTGTCTGCTGCCGTGGAGCAGCAATTTTCTGTAACGGCTCCAAACTGTCAGTACAGAATTTCAGCCAGACAGGCAATGGAGACGAGGGCTGATAAATCCCTCAACGCTTTCCACGTCTCTTCAGCTGCCCTTTTTCCCAGGGGCTGGCGACCAGCCGGCGGGAGGTGCTGCTGGCTGCAGACCCCCAGGAGAAGCAGCCCACCAGCCTCAGGTCTTGGCACCCATTCCTGTTCCTCCCAGGAGCCCCCACGTTGCCTTGCTCCATGAGATTTTGCCTCTCGTCCTCTTTCCTGGTGTTTCCACCACCACTGCTGCACGAACCGACTGCTCTGCAACTCTGGGTATCTTGGCCAGCTTTCTTGGCCATCTCCATCCCACCCTTTCTTACATTCGAGTTGACTGCATTTTTTTCTCTTGCTGATTTTCCTCTTCTCCTGCTGCCTTTGGTGTTGAGAGAGGTTTGTCTGTAGGATGGTGTGTCCCCTGTGCTGTGTTCCGTGGCTGCTGAAATCACTGTCCCCTGTGCACGGGAGCACCTTGGAGAGCTTCTCTTCCCCTGAGCTTCTGCTCCGTGCTGTTCTGAGGCAGTTGGCAGGCATTGCTTATATATAAATATATATATATGTGTGTGTGTGTGTGTATTGACTAGAACAACTCAGAATATCCAGCAGGCAGAGGTTCATTCACGCAAGCATTTCCAGGCTTTTTCCCTTTCCTTCCTTCCTTCCATCCCCCTCTTCTTCAGCTCCCCCAACAAGTTCTTGTGTCCACGACTCAGCAGCTCAGAGCCCAATGCCCGTTTTGAGGTGGCTCCCGCTTGCTGTGTGTCCAGGAGGATGGAACCTCCCGGGCAGCAGATACGTGGAAAGCAGAAAAGGGGAAGCCTGAAGCTTTGCAGCCTCACAGGGAGTGCAAAGTGCAGCTCTTCAAAGAGGAGCAAGCGGCAGGAAACCACCGATCTCCCCTGGGATCGAGGCGTTCAACCTCGTGGTCTGGAAGGGATGGATGGGGCTGCTTTGTAGCTTCAGCGAGCTGGAGGCCCCCGACTTCACCTCCCGGCCACAGGCTGAGGTTCTCCATCTGTGCGGGCTTTTGGGAGCAGCAGCAGCGGCCGTGGGCTGTGATGTTCCAGATGTTGGGCTCTGGAGCCGCCGCAGGAAGCGGGAAGGTGTGGCTGCATCTCCAGGGCTGCATCCCGAGCCGATCAGAAGGGAAGTGGTTGCGGGTAGAGGATCTCCCACTCACAGAGGTTGGACCACAAAAGAGGAGGGGAGGGAGTGAAAAAAAAACCCCACGTTTGTTAGGATGGGACTTGTTTGGCTCTCCAAGAACTGTGCTGCAACCGGAGTGCTGGAGAGGGGGAATTGCTTTGCCAGGAGAGGCTCTGCTCACCAGCGAGGCTTTTTTCTTCTCTTTGATGAAACGATGCTGGGGCTGGTGTCAAATCTAGGCCGGCAGTCGTACTGAAAAGCAATTTGCCTAGGCTGCAGAGGGAATTAGTCATGACTCCCTGTGCCCACTCGCTTCTGATCCTCTGAAGAAGGGCATGGTGTCAGCCGCAGTTTAGCTCTTCAGGTAGAAGGAAACCCCTGTAGAAAGCACTGGCTGGTGAACTGGAGTGATCTCCCGCCCCCCAGACATGCCTCTGCTTTGTTTCCACCTTAACCTGGGCAAATCCAATTCCAGACAGCGTAATCTCTCCCCTCCTCTCCCCTGAAAAGAGCAGCTGTCACCGGGCTCACCGAGAGGCCAGGAGGATCTAATGCTCGGAGAGGACCTGCTGTCAGTGGAGCTGCAGAGGACACAGCAGCACAGCCCAATTAAACTAATGCCCAGTGATAGGAGTTAAACCCGTTAGAATTATATCTCTCTGCAGGATGTTTGTTGCTCAGATCCGACGCAGCGGTGAAGCCTCTTATGGCTGAGATGTCCCTCCCTCCCCCAGGACAGCTCGGGTCCGAGCAGAGGTTATGGTGGAAGCAGAGCTGCAGTGGTCTCCAAGCTCTCTGGCAGCTCCAGCTCGCTGAAGTTCACCCTTGTCACCCCGAGGTTGTACCCTGCTCTTCACTGGGGTCGGGTTATCCAAGCCGGCAGGTAGCTGGGAAGGAGAGCTTGGCCATGCATCCCCACAGGGCACGGAGCCGGCAGAGCCAGCCAGCTCTTGGGATGGGGCAACCCAGCGTGCAGCCCCTTCCCCTCACCCCGGATTTACCCTGCCTCCTTCCCTCAGCTGTGGCCTGGGCTGACTCAGACTCTTCACCCTCCTCCTCCTCCTCCTTGCTGGCCAACCTTGGGTGAGTCAGCTTGGCAGGGAGTGCAGACCCGAGCCATGGGCCCTGCCAAGCCAGCCTTCCTTGACTCATCCCAGAGCTCTGCCTTCCCCGGGGATGTCGGACAGAGGAGCTCCATGAGCAGGAGGATTCCACTGCCACTGCTGGCCCTCAGTGCCTTCCCACTGGGCTCCACGGGTGAGCTGGAAATCCTGAAATAACAGAGGAGCTGTCACAGGAACAGTGGGGTGAAATAAGCACCACCAGTTACAGAATTCTACTCATTTTCACTCTCTTCCTCCCATCATCAGCAGCCATAACTGGCCTCTGTGGCTCAGTTCCCCTTCCAGCGTGCACCCAAGCTGCCTTTCTTGAAAGCCTTCTTGCCAGACGGGGCTTTGGGGGGCTCGTGAAGCCCCTCAAGTCCCAGATCCTAAAGTCGCAGAGTGTTGCTTTGGCTCAAGGCTCCGCAGAGCAAATACTCACCTGCGTTGCTTGCCTTGAATCTCCTCTTGATGGGATGGCAAAGCTCAGAAGTTCGAGGCTACAGCAGAACTTCTGGCCTAATTATATGGGTTTCTCTTTTTTGTTGGAGAGGAGGGAGGAGGAAGCACTTTCCCTCTTTTTCCCCGAGACCCACGAAGAGGCTGAGACCATCGGAACATGCAGAAATCAGCTAGTCCTCCTCCTCCAGGAGAAGAAATGAACCTCAGGGGAATGAGAACGCTCATCACAGTCCCTTATTTCCATCTCTTTGTAGTGTTGGCTTTGGTCTTGCTTCCTTGCCTTGTCACCCTGGGGTCGGATATGATACTGCCCTGAGAGCAGGGAGATGCCATCGCAGGTGAGAGGCTCAGTGTTGGCAAACAAAAATAACTGGGTGGAAAAGAGCATCCTTTTATTTCAGTGCTTTTAAGAAGGCATCGCTCTGCGTGTAGATTTAAATAAGAAGCCAAAGTCGAGTGATCTCGCATTAAGCAGCCCCTGTGCCTGGAAGAAAAAGCGTTGGGTACAGAAACACGTTTTGATTTTGAGCTTTCAGGAGGAGGCTGTGGAGAAGTGGGATTATTTTAATATCACGGAAACTTCCCTTCAGGATACTGTAATTTTCTTGCCTGTACTTCTTGCTCTCGTTACTCTTAACATGATAATCCTATCCGTAGTGTCGGGTACGTGTGGCCATTGATGATAGCTGCTGGGAGCAGGAATTACTGTGTGCTCTGCAGAATGTACTTGGCTTGCTCTCCACGTGCTCTCCACCCATAGATCTGCACGGTGGGAGCAGGTGAGAGCAAGTTCTCTGTGTCTGGTGCACAGGGGGACCCTGCTCCTCGCTGCTTGTGTCATATGTCTGGGCTCTCCACGGAGAGCAGCGATGACTGGGAGGGCTACATCAGCCCGTGGTGACTGGTAACCAGTTGCTACTGTGGGCGTGAAAAATAAGAGCAATCCTTGGGCAGCTGTCTCTGCATAGATGGCACTGGAGATGTGAGTCAGGCCGGGCAGCTGAAGTGCTGCCTTGCAGATCCACCTCGGATCGTATGGAGAAAAGCACAGGAGCGAGCTGGGCTGGGCGTTCTGGGGGAACTTGAAGTTCACATCACCCAGGGGGGTGATGGGGGTTCTGGGGGTTCACATCACCCAGGATCACAGGGTGGGGAAGTTCTACCTTCCTTTGTACCCAGCTCATTGCACAGTGAGTGAGCAGCAGAAGGGAGAGGAGCAGGCACCAGGTTCATTGGTTCCTGGAGGAACCGACTGCTGAGCAGACCCAAGGAAGAACCTCCGGAGATGGAGAGGCCTGGAGCTCCATGCCAGGGGAAGGATGCCACCAGCCTCCAAAGGACATACTTCTGAGTCGTGCCCGACCCTTTTCTGCTTTGCAACCAAAACAATTCACACATCAGGCATATAAATAGAGCGCAATACTCCCTGGTTATTTTAGCAGCCGGAACAGCCATAGAGAATCGAGGGTGATTTTTACTATGTGCTGGTTACCTGACCTCCAGGCACCAGCTGCTGCGGATTTCTGCAGAGCTGCGAACCAGGCAGGAGTCGTGTGAGCTGCCCCCACACTGCTCCATGCCTGTTCTCCATTTTTAGCAGCACGAAAAGGGAGCTGGAGCTCGGCGGAGGTTTTTTGTCGGCGAGGGAGAGGCAGCCCGCGTCCCCCGGATGGTGGGAGCTGATGGTGTGGACAGCTGGGGATGGGGTTGGGTTGGGCTGGACGTGTCCGAAAGCGAGTCCCGAAAAGATATTTAGAACAGGAGGTTTCAGGAAAACTGGGATTGCTGAGCTCCATCCCAAAATACTGGTCTTTTAATAGCAATTTTGATTGAAAAGCAAATGTCCCTACTGAGCGTTCTGCTTTCACGTAACGCTGTTGCACCCAGCCTGGGTTTGAAATCCCGAGGACAGCGTGAAGATTTGGAACAAACCTTTGGATCCTTCTCGTCCTGGCTGCTTGCAACACTTAGCGCTTCCTTAATAGCATGGTAGCTTGACAACAGAAATGAGCCCAGTTCTGATCCCATGACAACAAAAGCGCATGTATTTACTCTTGGCTGGTCAATTCAAACCCATTTGCTGATTTGGTCGAGGAGGTGCGGGATGAATGTTTAAGTGTGTGTTAAAACAGTCATGATGGAAGGAGAGTTCCTTAAAATATCTCGTATCGCTGGAGATTTGCTGCCAGATAGCAAGTAGGAGGAAGCAGTCATTGATGTAGCATCGGGAGAAGGCTGCTCCCCAGCTCTGCGCTCCTCGCCAGCCCAGGTTCCTCCTCCCTTGCGAGGTGCTGCAGTCCAGCCAAAGGATTCCAGCAGGAGGCAGGAACCAGGAGCGTGTGGAGGAGCAAATAAGAGCCTGGAGGGCTCAGCTTGAGGAGTCTGGGGGGAGAAAAACCATCCTAGGGAGGGAGAGAGCAGCCTTTTAAGGCATCCCCATTTACTCAGTCGTCTTCCAACTCACGTGCTGGAGCACATCCCTGGAACCAGCCCATGTGGTTGGTGGCAGTGTCTTTTGCTCCGAGAGAGTCTGGGGGAATAAACCCAAAGTCCTTGAGTACTTTTGAAGCGTGGCTCCCACTGGAGCTGCAGCTTATGCTTCCCTGGGCTCACGCAGGCGTTTCCCAGGGACAGCTCTCCCTGCACAGGTAATTGCCACTCCGGGCTCTGCTGCAGTGGCTTGGAGCTGATTTCCATCTCTTCTTTCCACAGGTGGAGAGAGACTTTGAAAGGGAATATGGAAAGCTTCAGCAGTGAGTATCAGCCACACTGGTAAAACAGGAACAGCAGCATACTTCTCTGTTGTGCCTCCTTATTGCATTTTCCCAGGGAATTTATGCTCTTCCCAGGAAATCACTGGCTGCCCTGTAATTTTGAATTGTCCCGAGTTTCTCTGGGTGTTCCTAGATGTTCTGAGAAGGGTTTGCAGTGGGGTTGGGCTTTGCAGATGATGGCAGCTCTGAAGTACAGAGCGTCACATTGCCAGGAAACTCTGGGGGTCACTGAGCAGCTCAACACCTCCGAGGACAAACACCGGCTTCACCATACTGCCTGTGTCACACAAGCTCACACTTAGCATCCAGCAGCATTTGGCTTTGCCATTTGTGGTTAAGCGCGAGGACTTATGGAAATATGTGACTTTGAATAAGGGATCAGCAACTTGAAAAGGTTGAAAACTCTCTGAAAACAACCAGAAAAAGGTTGGGCAGCACTGAACTTGGTAGAGCCTCGCCTGGTTATTTTTAACTCGCGACAGAAGCCAGCATATTCAGCCCCTAAATGATTTGTTGCACGTATGATACACTCGGGTTTGTTTCTTTCCAAGATTCAGGCTTTTGCCTTGTTTCTCCCATCTTTCAGATTGGAAGATCAGACCAAAAAACTTCAGAAGGATATGAAGAAAAGCACAGATGCAGACTTGGGTATGTGACTGTAGGATACATAGACTGTGAACTTGGCCACAGCGAGATGAAGTGACTTTCTCAAGATCACATGAGTAATCTGTGACAAGTCTGGAAAACAAATCTAGATCTCAGTCCCACTCAGTTTGCTTAGTTACAAGGCCATCTGCATGAGGGCTGCGAGCAGTATCTCAACCAAGGGAACAGAAAGTCTCTTACGGGCTTAGTCCCTGCCTCTTGAGCTGCAGTTTGCTGGGAGGCCTTGGACAAGTCGCTTTCTTTTCTTTGCCTCAGTTTCTGCCACGGAAAAATCAGAGTGATTATTCCAGTTTTCATGTTAGACAGGAGCAGTCTCCAGCTGAGCCTATTGTGTGGAGCATCTGCTGCAGGCAAGGGCACCTTATGCAATCTGAAGCCAAAGGAAGGTGGGACGAGGCTTTGGCGGGGGGGGCGGGCGTCCACAGAGCACCACGTAGACACCACAGCAATCTGAACTGCTGACCCAGCAGCTCTCATTCAGGAATAACCCTGTTTGCTCTCGTGGTGGCTGCTCCCTTTGGCTTGACCCCGTGGCAGTGGTGATGGAGATGTAGGAAGCAATAGATGAGTCACCTCTGCCTGCTGCTGCCTGCTGCTGCCTGCTCAGGGGGACATCTGCCCCACAGGGGTCCTGCCCCGAGGCACAACAGCCCCTGCCTGCTCCCTTCATACCTTCTCCAGCAGGAAAGCAGCGTGAGCACAGCACATGGCTTGACACCAAGGTGGGAGAGGAGCCGGGAGCAGTGGTTCGGTGGGTGCTTGTTGAGCGGAGCAGGGCAGGCTGCAGTAACACGCTGTGTTAAACACAGATGGCTGTTCTCAGCATGTGCTTTGGAGCAGCAGACCCTGTTTGTACGGGGCCCCCATGGCTCCACAAAGCCAAGGCAGATGCACCAGTGCAAACAGGTGTGGGGTTGGACTGGTCCAGCGCTCCGCAGAGGGGCAGTGGGGTGGGGAGGAGCCCCACGGGGCAGGGCTGGCAAATTTGGGGCTTCCCAAGATACAGGTGCTCACCTGTGTGTACGTCTGGATATCACCAGACATAAACACGGATCCCAGCTCTTGCCTGGGCTCTCCCACCCTTCCCTGCACTGCGTGGGAAAGGCACCGGGAAGTGCCAGGACTCCTCTCCAGGGTGCAAGCTGCCCTTTCTGGGGACTTTGGTCATTGTCAGGGATCCTTGGTAAGTTTTTCCTTGTTAAGGATTCCCCTCCCCTCCCTTGCAGTGGGCGTTGTTTATATGGAGCATTTCAAGTCCCAGAGGAGCTGTGGGAGGACTTTCTTTTTCCGTTCTGCTACATGGCAGAGTCACAAATGAGCCTTGGCCAGATCTAGCAAGAGCTGATTTCTCATTTAAAGGCATGAAATCAGGAGTGTAAGAGAAGGTTTTGGATGTGGTCTGGTGAGGGATGGGTGAAGGAAAAGGACGGTGGATCAGGTCAAGGGCTGAGGGCTGCTCTCCTCACCTGGCAGTGCCCATTCCCTGGAGGAGACTGGGATTTCTCAGCCAACATCCAGCCCCCGGATCAGCTGAGGACGGCAGTGTGTCAGCTTTGCTCTGTCCTCCTGAGTGTCTTATTTCTTCCACTCCGTGCCGAGAGGGTTGATTATTCACTGCCTGCAAACACTCCCTGACAAAGCGGACCTGGTGGCTCGAGTCTCCATCTCCTGCCAAAACGGACTCGGCTCAAACAAGACCCATTCCTCTGCAGGCAGGAAAATGCTGCCGAGCTGAAGATCTCTGGCTGAAGATCAGTAACCCCCTTCCCCACCCTCTCCCAAACCAAGTATGATCTCGAGGAGCAGGAGGATGTTCTTTATTGGAGACAGAAGGTCCCTTTTTGAAGTGGGATGCAGGTGCCCCACTGGATCACCACAGCTCCTCTTGGCTCTCCGGGGCATTCTTGCCTCTTCCCCACTACTTTTATCACTCTGCAAACAAGCAGTGGCTCTCTGAAAGTCCTCTCCTCTAACTGAAACCAGGTCCTACATGCTTTAGGAGCCAAGTGCAGCACAGACCCCTCCGAAGCCCACCCCGAGGGGCAGGCAATGCCCTCCTCTTCTGGTGGGTCTCAGGATGGGGCTCACCACTGGGCAGGAGGTGGGAGCAGGGAACTGGGCAGGAGGTGGGAGCAGGGAACTGGGCAGAGAGGTGGGAGCAGGGAACTGGACAGGGAGGTGGGAACAGGGAACTGGGCAGGAGGTGGGAGCAGGGAACTGGGCAGGAGGTGGGAGCAGGGAACTGGACAGGGAGGTGGGAGCAGGGAACTGGGCAGGAGGTGGGAGCAGGGAACTGGACAGGGAGGTGGGAGCAAGGAACTGGACAGGGAGGTGGGAGCAGGGAACTGGGCAGGAGGTGGGAGCAGGGAACTGGGCAGGAGGTGGGAACAGGGAACTGGACGGGGAGGTGGGAACAGGGAACTGGGCAGGAGGTGGGAGCAGGGAACTGGACAGGGAGGTGGGAGCAGGGAACTGGACGGGGAGGTGGGAACAGGGAACTGGGCAGGAGGTGGGAGCAGGGAACTGGGCAGGAGGTGGGAGCAGGGAACACCACAGGATGCTTTCAGTCCTCTCCTTAGGAAAGGAAACTGATTTTTCTCCCAGCTGAAGGAAGTTCTGCCATTCTTAACTCCGTCCCGGTTTGGCACAAATCCCTCCTCAGATGTGGTCACACATATGGATTATATCCCATCTGTTTAAAGGTTTAAATGCCTAAACCCTTAATGTTTGGATAATAGACGGATACGGTAGCTTTGTTATTCCCTCGTTAGTGTCTCATTCTGCATTGAGCTTCCCCACTATTTAGCTTCTGAGCTCTCTGTATAATTGTGTATAACCTTTAAATCAGAATGCTTAACCCCTTGATTTATGATCTTAAGCCCCATTATTCAGATGGCTTTAACTTTCAATATCTGAGTGAGTACAGTGGGAGTCTTTCCGAAGCTCATCTGTAGCACGGCTCGAGCATCTGGCTTTCTGATCTGAAACTGCAATAACTTCCAGCAACAAAAAAGAACATTTTTTTTTTAGTACCCATGACTTCTTTTTCTTTCCTCTTTATTCCCATATATATTGATGCTTGCTTTTTTATTAATCTTTTTTTTTTCTCCCCACTCTGTACCTTGGCTGTTTCCTTGCTCTTCTGTAGCCGTCCTGTCCCAGGGATTTCATTTTCCCTTTGAAGCCCAAGTGTGTGAATAGGAGGGGAGATGTGTCTGATGGAAAACAAGCAGGAACTGAAGCCCTGGTGTTTGTGGATCTCGTGGTGGCAGTGTCAGGGTCTGCAGAGGCTTCAACCTTTGTATTTTCCCCTGGCTCGTGGGGTTGGTCTCCATAGGCAGAAAATGTAGGTTCATTGAGGGAAAGTGCTTAGCCAGCTCGTGTCCCTGCTGCTCACGTCGTGCCTATTCTGAGAGAAACCTCATCTCCCAGTCCTGTCACTCTGGTCCTTTTCCACCAGCATTAAATCCACTTAAAATATATATTTTTGTAAAGCCATTTGAAAGACTTAATGGACTGTGATTTTTCTCATTGTGGAAGAGCTGTAGCGAGACTGAGAGTGACACTTAATAGTCTGTTGAGAAAAGATGTGTATAAAAAACCCCATCTCCGTTTTTTTGAAGAGAACAAAGCTTTTGTTAGCCTGGCATTATTTCTGGCAACATCACAAGCTGTACATCGGAGTGGCTCAGACTTCACTTATGTAAAAACAGTTCTCTGAGTGTTTACGTGAATGAATCGCTGGCTTTTCCTTTCTTTGCTCTCAGCCAATGTTGAATGTCTTCCTGGAAAGTCATGCTCAACCCCCCCTTGGTGGCTTAAGTCCCCAATTTTTGCCCATGATCGGGCAATGGGGGGTTGTGTGGCTGTCCCACCAGAGATGTGACCCTCTCTGCTTTCCTTTGCATGCTCCTGCTGCCCACAGCCTTGTCCAAGTCAGCTGTCAAGATCTCTTCGGACCTGCTGGCCAACCCCCTGTGTGAGCAGGAGCCTGACTTCCTGGAGATGGTCACAGCCCTCGACACTGCCATGAAGAGGATGGACTCTTTCAACCAGGAGAAGGTGAATATGGGTTTGGCTGAGGGAGGGGTGTGCCGAGCTGCTGCTGGTGTCTCCTCCTTCCCTTTTGGTCATTGTCTCCAAGATCTTCCCACGTGAGTTTCACTGTAACTGGTCCTACTGGGGATTGCAGCTCGGGAGAAGTTTGCTGGGTTTTGGTTAAGGGGCACGGTGGCTGCTCAGGAGCCTGCATCACCCCGTGGTGGGCACTGTGCAAACATGTGTCCTTGTGCAAACAGGCTTTTTTCAACAAGCCTGACATATAATCATGCCTTTTGCTTTCCACAGGTGAATCAGATCCAGAAGACAGTCGTAGAGCCTTTGAAAAAGTAAGTACCAGTGTGAGCCACATGGAGTGTTTGTCATAGCTGTGTACGCTGGGGCTGTGTATCATCGAGGAGATGTTGGCAGCTTAGAAATCAGAAGAGGCAAGAGTTCACATCCCTGTGACAAGGTGGCATCATCCTTGCTTTACAGCTGGGGTGTGGAGGGGTGGGATGGTTTAGCTGAGCCTGTATTCTTCTTGTGTGGAAAGGGTGAAGACCTCTTGTGTCTTATCCTGCCAGATGTCTTCATCTGTACTTGAAGGAACGCCTGAGATGAGTAATAGTGAATGCATTAAAGCATCCAGCTCCTCTCCCTTCAGCTGCTGGTTGCACCAACACTCTGCTCCATCCAAAAGGAGCAGGGAGCTCCCCTGCGGGCAGCAGGCATGGGCAGGGGTGGAGAGTGTTTAGGTGCTCTTTCCTCTGGAAGTTGTCTACATACAAAGCAGAATCTTGCTTTTGGTGAAAGTTCTTTCATGTTTGTAAGTAACACATCTGTGCAGGACAGAATGACATGGTAGAGAGCTGTCCCAGCAAGGCAGTGAGCAGAGACTTGTGAGCAATGACAGGACTGGGGGTGACAGCAGGAGCTGAATCAGGGGAGGTTTAGGTTGGGTGTCAGGAAAAGGTTTTTGACCCCTGGTACAGGCTCCCCAGGGCAGTGGTCACAGCACCAAGCCTCCCTGAGCTCAAGCAACTTTTGGAAGATGCTCTCAGGCATTCCTGGAGTGTCCTGCACAGGGACAGGAGTTGGACTGATGATCCTGGAGGGTCCCCTCCAACTCGGAATGTTCTGTGATTCTATGGTGCAATTCCCTGCACGATTCCCAGTGGCATTCACAGCCATTCCCAGTGTCACAGGCTCTGCCCCCGAAACCTTCAGGAGGGCTTCAGTTGCTACACCAAATGTCTCCTGAAATCCTGAGCTATTTTGTTACAGGAACAGAGCAAGCGAGCGAAAATAAAGTAAAGTGACTTTAATATGACAGTAAGTGTTGCAAATTGCTGAATAACAATTTTAGTTGGGTTTGACACAGGGTGGTTTGTTTAGGGGGCTTTTTAACTTGTTATTGCTGCCCAGATCTGAAAGGAAAATCTCACACACCACTTAGCTCTTGGAGGTTATGGTGTGTTTCTATCCGGGGCACATCTGGTGACTCAAGTTTTACCTCTGCTGTCCATCCATGGCCAGAAAATCTCAATTACTTAGGGAAAAAAAACTGAAGAAAGAAAAAAAACTCCCAGGCTTGTGCTGTGGAATTGTGTTGCTTATTATCTAGATTGTCCTCATGAAAGATACATTAACTTTTTCTTCCAGCATTCTGTTAAAATTGGAAGAAGGTTTTGTGTCTCTGCAATCTTCATGTGTGTTTTTTTTCCCCTCCAACTCATGTTAGTTGGTGAAATGGAAGATAATGCCTCTCCCTGTGAACCTTGCTGTGTGTTTTAAACCCTGGGTGCTGTGTGGGGCTGTTAATTCCAGACAAAAAAGCCATTTCCATGTCGCCAAGGTGTTGTTCTGCAGCATTTGGGTGCTGGTTTGGGTGCTGCCATAGCACGGATGGTCTGGAAGGGGAGAACCCTTTCCTCTGGCTTCAGGTTTGAGGCAGCAATGTGATGTTATTCCTGCTGTAGGGAGATACTGGGGAGTTGTGCAGGTGGTTTGTTTCTCCTGGTGCCTCTGCTTTGCCCAGGAGGTTCCATCTCACGAGGTGTAACCGGTTATCACGGTCTGTAATTAAACCTAAGGGTGTTTACTCCAGCCTTGGCAATTCTCTCAAACTTCCTAAATTTCCACTGGACTTGAATATGTTTGGGTTTTTTTTTTTCCCCCTTCCTGCCCTTTGGCACCTGCAAGCAGTTGCTACAGCTCCTAAACATGCTCAGAGGGGCTGCATCTCCACGCTGAGCAAAGAATTGTTCCTTTCTCTCCCTCTTTCTGCCTCTTGTAGGTACGTGCAGGGCCGAGCTGTGCAGCCAGGAACATTTCTGAGGAGCCCAAGGGTCCCTTTTGAAGCTAATGAGATGCAGGAGAGAGAAATGCAGAGCTTGCACCTCCCCTTGTCCTGCTGGCAGATAAACCCCAGCAACATTTCTAGGATAAAAGTTTCAGATTAATGAAAGCTGCCTTGAGGAGCTCTTCTTATTTCCAGTTAGGTATTGCCAGTCCTCCCCAGCCTCTCCCAAACTTGCTCTGACCTAGAAAAAGGCTTTGGCTACAACAGCTGCACTTTATTACATCTTCACTGGTGGTCTTGTAGGGTTTATTAGCCAAAGAAACAGATAAGTATAATCCAGGCAATTATCATTAGTGGTAATATGTTGTAATCAGAGGCACATGGGCAGTAAAATCTCCATTCAGTTGTCCGGGGATAGCACTTTTCAGACAAATAGTGGAGAATTTGTTGCACCATGTAGAAGACAGCAGTGGTAGATTTAAAAGGGGGGGTGGAGGCTCGTATTGTTTAAATCCTTCTGCTCCTGGGGACCAGGGGGTATTCAGGATCTGGCTTTTTGAGCCCCAAGAAGCCCCTGGCTGGGAATCATTCCTGGAGCCATGGGGAGGGACCAAAGCTCTGGTGAGAACATTGGATGTTTCATGTGTGGGTTGGGCTGGGAGAGGTCAGGAGGGATCTGCTCTCCTCTTTGGGAGCTGCCTGCATAATTTCACGCCGGATCAGTGGATTTTGGGGCAAGAGGGGGGGAAAAACAGCTGGTTTTTCCTTTGCCCTTCCACTGCTTCACTCTGAGCACCGAGGGGTGTTGGCTGGGTCAGGGATTGGTGATGCCTCAGTATTACACGTTGTGTGTCAGTGTTTAAGGAAGGAAGCAGCTTAAAGGAGCCAGGTGGTTTGGGATTCATGGCCTTTAATGCCTTCTGCATTCGGAGCCGATTTTCGGTGCCGCGGGGTCTGGAGTTAACAAACCCAAGCTGTCTGAACCATGGGGACATCACGGGCACCCTGGCGTGGTCCCATCCCCTCGGCGTGGTCCTGCTCCTGAAGCTGGGGAGCTGATGGGGGACAGGGAGAGGCCTTGGCAGGGGTGTCCCAGTGGGTGCTGCCACCCGGGTGCCATCCTCGGGTGTCCCAGAGGTGTGATCCAGGACCATCTCCAGCAGATGGGTGTGTAAACTCGATCAGAGCTGGATGGCAGCAAACTTCTGCTGGTGGTGGCACCCGGGACTTGGTATCCATGGGACTAGGGGGGTCTTCTCCTTCCCACCACCCTGCCATTAGTGTGAACCCTCGAGCTGTGTTTCCTCCCCAATAACCGGCCAGGAGCAGCCCCAGGGGTGCTGGGAACCGGAAGCAGGAAAAGCCAGGAAAAGCTGCTTTCATGTCCTTAAAGGAGCCCCTAATGAGGATTTGGTGCACAAAGCTAGCCACATGGCCACCTGGCCCCTCCTGCCACGCAGGGCTCTCAGCCTAATCCCCAGCTCGCTGCTTTTCTGTCCTGTCGTCTCCATTTCTGTCCCTTCTCGCTCCCGTCGGAAGGGCTGGCTTTAATTTCCCCCTTTCCTGGTGGGTGGAAGGGCCCACCACGGACGTGTGGGCATGGCTGAGGAATGGCAGGCATCCCCCTGCATGGCCCAGATGCTTCAGCCTCGTGCAGAGCCGTCCTTGTGCCTCTCCAGCCTTCCCCCTCAGCTCATCCACCATCTCTTTCTCTTGCATCTCACGCTCCCCAGCTCCATTGCTCCTTTTATCTCATCCAGTGCAAGCCATAGACCTTGCCCACTCCTTTTCCTTTCATTTCCCAAGCCGTTATCCCTAAAAAAATGCCCTGGGAAAGAGCGCAGCTCACGGGGCTGCCAACAAGGGTGCTCCAGATACTTGGGGACTGGCAGAAATAGAGGTTTTTCCATTATTTTTTCCCCTAGCACGAGTTTCACACTGGTGGTGCTAAAAACATGGGCTGAAGGTCACCAAAGACCACGGGGAGAGCATCAGGGATGGAGAGGGAGAGGAGGAGACGGGTGGCTGGGGGACCTCGCTGCTGGCTGGGAGGTGCCAGGGTGGTCCTGCTCCTGGAGCATCCCCCCACGTGGAGAGGGAGGTTTTCCATCCCGGAGAACCAGACTTGTCAGGCACTAACGACCACATCCAGCAGTGACTGGAATCTTGGTGGCACTTCCCTCCCCAGCCCCGTCCTTTAATTACAGGGAGCTGAACAGGAAGGCTGGCAGGGAGACGAAGCAGCAGCGTGATTTATAATTCAGAAAATCAGGTGATTTGTGGGATTTTTCCAAGGCTAAACTGTCATCCTAGGAGGAGTTCACCGGGATGTCCCTGCAGCAGCGGGGAGCTGGTAATTTGTATTTTCTTGTAGTTATCCCTGCGTATCTCCCCTCACCTGCTCCTCTTAAGCTGCCTGGGCTGTAATCCCCTCTCAGCAGCCTTCCCTAAAAAGTGACAGGGAACAACGGCGGCTTATTCCACAAGCTGCTTTCCTGGCGGGGGCTCTAATGCCCTGTGCCACTGTTTTACCCTCGCTCCTGCCTCTGGGCTTTCAGCACCAGCCCCACCAAATTTTCTTTGAGTCTGCTTTGCTTAAAAATTAAAAAAAAATGAGTAAAAGAGGGTGGTCCTGAGGGGTTTGAGTGGTTACGGCTGTGGGACCCTCTCATCCCCTGCAGAGCGTACGGAGGAGGAGGGTGCTGGGTTTGTTGATAAACACCCACATCTGCTTTCCACCTCTGGTCCTCAGGGGCTTTGCAGGGGAAGGAATCGTTGCCCTCACTCCGTGCACAGGGGGGATGGATGAGTGGAATGACCAGGGTTTGGTTGTGAGGCTCCTGGTCCTCCTAAAATGTGAAAATTTGGGTGTTCAGACACATTTCTGGAGTGGCTGGTGCTGTTTGGATGGTGCTCACCACCCATGGTGCCAATGAGGGTCCTCACCCCTCATCTGCTGCCCCCAGTGCTTAGCTGAAGGCTTCGGGAAGGATTGGAGATCCTCGCAGGACTGTTCCTGCCAGGCTTTGGAGGCTGAGGGATGTGTTTGTGGATGGCAGGAGCTTCGGGAGGGTTTGTAGACAGCCTTGCTGCCAAGCTTTCCACCGGGAGCCTTTGTAAATAACATGCATGAGATATTTGTGAAGACACTGGGGTGACGTGTGAACTGCAGCGATTTATTAAGTCGTCAGAAGAACTTGGCAGTGGTGGGAGCCCATATCTCCCTACCAGCCTTGGGGGGTGTTTACCACCCCTGGCACTCAGCTCGAGGTCGTGTTTCTGTACACACGGGGAGAAGAACCCGGGCAGGACGAAACCCCCTTCCCAGTGAGCTCCAGGGGAATGGCAGGGTTAATGGGGAGTTGGTATGGCGTAATTCCTCCAGGAGCTGGAGGCAGCTTTGCCTCAATCCAGATCAGTCCAAGGAAGGAGCATCCTTCCCTGCCTGAGCTGAGCTAATCCTGCGTGAAAATTAAAGCAGGTGACTCACGGGGAGAGCTCGGTCAGCGCTCTGGTGGTGTCTGGAGGAGCCCAGTCCTCCACCACCACACCGAGACCACCCCAGCTCCCATGAGGGGTTTGCAAGTGACTTAGAAATCCCCCCCCCCACTTCACTGCTTAGGAAAAACTCGAGAGGGTTTCAACCTGGCTGCTTGCAAACCCCTCGAGCATCTCCAGTGGGGTGGTTTGAGCCCCTCCATGCACACCCCTCATCACTGGTGCTCCCAGCGTCCAGGCTGCAGGAAGGTGGGTTGGAGCTCATGGAGCTGAGCTGCTCCCCCCCCCCCTGAAATTCAGCATATAATCTATGCATTAAAAGTCCTTGTGAGACAGTAGCTGCTGTGCCTTACACAGTAACAGCCTCTTCAGATCCAGCACTGCAGCTATTTCATTAAAGCACTGCCAGAGTCCAACGTCCTTCCATTCCGGGCCACGGAATCGTGCTGAGCTGATGCTGGGAATGAAAAGAAGGGGGGGGGGGAAATTAAAAATCCACCCTTTTTTCCTTTGTAAAACCAGCTTGAACTTCAAAGTAAAGGGAAACTGTGTCACTAATCATCTCCTGCCTCTTGCTGGCCGCGGGTCCGCTCTTCCCCTGCGGTGCCGGGTGGGGAAGTGGCTGTGTGCTGATTCTCTGGTGTCTCGTTTAATGTAGGAGCACCACGGAGGTGCCCAGCACAGGAGAGTGTGTGAGAGAAGGGCTCCAAAGTCAGACAGAAAAGCTGTTTAAATGCTGGTACCGACAGGCTGAGCGGTTTTGGGGCATCTTCTTGTTTTCCAGGTGTTGGGGGATGCACGGGCAGTGACGGCCACGTCCCGACCACACTGGGGGCTTGGTGGCTCCAAAGGGAACAACCACGGCTCAGGGTTTGGTGCTCAGCCCACCCGGAGACCAGGGAGGGAAGGATTTCCCAGCCCTGGAGCATCTCCTCCAACATTTTCCAGGCCTGGAGGAGCAGCTCAGCTCGTCCCCGTGGTCCTTAGTGAGGTGCAGCTTGGTCCTGCCCTGCTTTTGGGGTGCAGAGAGGTGAGAGGTTGTGTGTCCTGTTACAAACCCACCCCAGCAAGGAGATGGCACAGAAATAAAGCCCAGGTCCTGATGGGATCCTGCCTTTCCACTGCCAACTCATTAATAATTGGGAGACATTTCTGCAGGAGCTGTGACCACAAGCTGCTGACATTGAGTGTGTGCTGTTGGCAAGGAATGTCTGTGCTTTACACCGAGGAGACCTCCCAGCCCGGGTCCTCCTTCCCGTCCTCCCTACGGTCCTTAGCACCCATCCCTATTTCCCTAGCCCTCTCCTGGTGTATTTTTGGACCTTATGTAGAGGGAGGAGGTGTTTTAGCAGCAGCCCGTAGCCCAGGAGATGGTGAGTCCATGCTTGGAGCCTGGCAGAGCCAGGACCCGTGAGCTGCCAGGGCATTTCAATATGATGGGGAGCCGTGCATGAAGGTTACCATAAAAAGCAATGTCAGGGCAGCAGCATCTGATCCAGCAGCTGGGCGACAGGGTGACGCTGGGCGAGCTCCCTGATGACTTTTGCAGGTTGCTCCTCGTGCCGTGTGCCCGGGCTGTGATACTCCCTTGCTTGGATGGAGAATACCACGGGGTTGAGCCTTGCTGGCTGTGTCCTGAGCCATCCTGAGCATCCCGAGCCATCCTGAGCATCCCGAGCCATCGGGATGGCGAGAACACATCCCTGGTTTGCTGTCTTGACAAAGGATGCTTGGACAGAAGTGCTTGGACACGAATGCTTGGACATGAATGCTTGAACACAAATGTTCCCCCTTCCCCCTCGCTCCTGGCACTTGCCCTTCACACGCTGGTAAAGCTCAAGGAGAAAAGCTTCACCCCTGTGCCTGCCATCCCAGCACATCAGCACCTCCGGGGCAAGCAGGGAGTGGGGAAATGGGGATTCATGAGGGCTGGAGCTGTGCAGGGCTGGGTTTGCTTGGCCCCGGCTGCGTTAGCCCCACGTCTGATTGCATCTAAAGCAAATTACAGTCGTAAAGAGGGATTTGTGGTTTTCTTGTTGCTGATGTGCCCCCAGCCTGGATTACAGAGAATTTGGGGTTTTTTCCCAATTTAAAGAGATCAGGAAGCTTCTTGCTTGGCCTCTCGGGTGGGGAAACCATCACCAGGCTGTTCAGATGTGTTTTCCACAACTGGTTCCTGGCCTTGGCCCCCCCAGAATGACCCTATAGTTTGTGGAGATTAAATTAATGCATCTGGAGCAGCGTGACCTGTTCTGTGTGAACCCAGAGCCCAGCCCAGCCCCCGCTGCTATAATTTGATTTACTGAAATTTGGGAGCCAGTTTTTGGCTTCCCCTCTCCTGTCATGTTCAGAAATATCCTCTCTTGTCTTCGCTGTCAGATGTCCATGTTTCCTCAATTTGTAACACATTTTAATAATATGAATCTTCCCCTAGCCTGGCTAATTGTTGGCTGCTGTTAATCCTGCTGGGGGGGGTGGGTACAGGGCTCCTCTTCAACCCCAGAAATGCCCCCAAAAAGCAGAGTTTCCCGCAGTTGATATTAATTTTACGCCTTGTATTTATTTTTCCCAGACTCTTGGTTCAGCTCCTGCCTGCTCATTCCTTTTCCAAGGGGAGTATTGGGGAAACACCACGTTAGCTAACTGCATATGGGGGGAAAGTTGTTTATTTTTCTCTTTTTGGTTTGCTCGGTGGAGTTAACAGCTTTGTTTTCTGCTGCAGCTTCCGTCCCCCGTCCCAGATAAGGCAGCTCTCCATGTTCTCAAATACAGTAGCTGGAAGAGAGGGGGGAAAGCAGTTAAAAATGAAGAACTAATGGTAAAACCAGAAGGGCTGGCAGGAGGAGTCAGGAGCAGGTTGGGACCTTCAGACTGCTTTTACCAGGCTTCACAAAATTGGCTCCATTTTTATTCTTATTATTATTTAAAAACACTCCCTTCGACACACAAACTGACCTTAAAAAGCCAAGATTGTGCTTCCAGCTTGAACACTGCACCCTGGCAAGGCGCTGCAGATCTTTCTGTAGAACTCAACCCTTCCTTCCAGTCCCCTGGAAGTTTGCAGCGAGAGCTTTTATTCTTGCTTTGTTTAAACCCCAGCTGGTTTTGGTCTGAATTCTGAATTATTTGGGGCTTTCCGGCCAGGGGATTGCCTCAGGTGCTGCGTCCCACCAAGATATCCCACCTGAAAACCCTCCCCATCCTTCCTCCAGGTTCAGCAGCGTGTTCCCCAGCCTGAACATGGCAGTGAAGAGACGGGAGCAGACGCTGCAGGACTACAAGCGCCTGCAGTCCAAGGTGGAGAAGTACGAGGAGAAGGAGAGGACCGGCCCCGTCCTCGCCAAGCTGCACCAGGTACTGAGATGCTCACGGACCCAAATCCCACACAGGGTCAGTGGGAAAGCCCCAGGGTTACATCCCAGGGCTTGGGGAGAGCTTTCCTCTTGGTGTTCGAGCTCCCTGCCGAGCCCCGGGGATATAACACATCTTTTATCAATGTAAAATCACCATGTAGGGCACTTGATACCAGAAATGAGAATTACAGGGGAAGAGCCAGGTGATTCATAAATATATCCCAAAATAAAATGGAATAAAAGCCACGGGGGTGCTCGGAGGAGCAGCCGATGCACGAGGGGGGTTTCCCCCGACCTCCACGTCTGAGCAAGCAGCTGGATGGGAGAAGGGGAAGATCTTTGGAGGCTTTATGTTTGCCACCTGCTCCAAAAATCCGCCTTGGAAAATCGCAGTAATTGGTTAACAGGAAGCTTCGCCAGATTCTTTTCTCCCTCTCTCTCGAATTTTAGAGAAATCATGCTTTATTTATTTTTTTGGAATTAAATCCACACCAGCGTTTTCTCCCCAAATCTGTGGCTCCTGCAGAACGTGCCTTGATCCTCCAAGGAGCAGTTGACGTCCCCGGCGTCTCAAAGTGTATTTTCTGATGGCTTTCCCCGCAAAAAATTAAGTTTTGTGTTAAAGAATAGCCCTATCAGCCTTAACAAAGGAGCCCTCCGATTTCCCAGTAAGCAGCTTACTTTGCTTAGCCTCGCTGACTAAAGCTGTAGCTGGAAAAATGGGAATGCTTTTGTCCTGGTGATTAAGCAGGTTTTAGTTATTTAATTTTTTCTCCCTTAATGAACTTCTGGGTGATCTAATCCCACCCTTCTCCCCCCCAAAAAAAAATACCCAGCCAGATCTTAACTAACCACTGCGTGAGCTTAACTGCCTGCAGGAGCCTTAAGCAGTCCTGAAGCCAGGGCATCCAAGGGGTGCCCAGGTTTGATGGGAAATGGGATAATCCCACACAGGTATTTGTTTATTGACCTGCAAATTTGCATCTTCCCTCCAGAGCTCTTTGCTCGAAGTCTTCTCCTGTTTGGTGCCCCATGCCAACTCCGTCCTGGGAGTTTGGACACTCCTGGTTCCATGGCAGAGGATGGATTTGCTCCTTTGCCTCCCAGCCCTACTTAAGCCTGGTGGGATTGAGGGCTTTGCCAGCCTGGAGCTCCATCCATGCCATGCCTCGGGAGCAGGACCGGCGCCACGGCTGGGCTGGGCTGGCCAGCGTTGTCCCGCATCCCCCTCCCGTCGGAATGGCTCTGGGATTAAGTGGCAGACTCAAACTGGTCTAATATTTCACAGCCCACCCCCTCCTGCCCTTTTCCACACCATCTCAGAGACATTTCCCTTTCTCCCCACGCTTCTGTTTAAAGAAGCCAGTTGAACGCGCTGAGCTGAAGGTCACGGGCACAAGTGATGGTGGGGGCAGGAGCCTCTGGCGATGCTCTGGAGAACACAGACCTGGATGGGGATGTTCTCCAGCCTGGCTGAACTTTGAGGCTGCTTTTTGTCCCCATTCTTCTGAAGAGAAGACTGGATGGTTCGTGATCTCTGCAGCAGCCTCTTTAGGTGTCCCATGGTTTTCCAGGGTCACTTGAGTCCCACCAGGCTGTTAGCTGCTCACTTGGGTTCCACCAGGCTCTGTTAGCTGGTCACTAGGGTCCCACCAGGCTGTTAGCTGCTCACTTGAGTCCCACCAGGCTCTGTTCATGGTCGCTGGTTGTCCTCAGGTCAAAGCAAAGCAGGTCTGCCCGAGGCAAGGGCATGGTCTGACTCCTCATCCTCTCTCCTTTCCCAGGCCCGTGAAGAGCTGAGGCCGGTGAAGGAGGACTTTGAAGCCAAAAACAAGCAGCTCCTGGAGGAGATGCCCAAGTTTTATAGCAGCCGCATCGATTACTTCAAACCCAGCTTTGAGTCGCTGGTCCGGGCGCAGGTGAGATGCTGTCCCCAGTCTGCTGGGCACGGTGGTGGCATCCTCACTGCAGAGCATCTGAGGTCCCACCTGGGGGCGAGTTGCTCTTAGAGCAAGGCACCTTCTGGAAGTGAGCGTTACAGACACGCAGCAAACCTCTGCCCAAATCCGTAATTCAATGGCAGAGCAGTGGGAAGGCACTGGGAGCAGTGGTGGGGCACTGGGCAGGTCACCACTGGACCTTGTCCTGGCAGAAGAGCGGGTTGGCTGCTGGGTAGAAAGGACAGCCGGAGGTGAGTTTTGGTTTGTATGTATCTACCTCATCCCAGGGACACTCCTGGTATGGAGATGATGCCCTGTCCCATGGGATTGCCTGCGTAAGGCAGCTCCAGCCCTGGTTCTGCACTGACCACTGGTGTTTGGTGGCTTTATCCACCTGGGTGCGTCATCTCTTGGCGTTTGTGGTGCTGAGCTTGGGGTTGGATCTTGTTTGAGGCGATGGGATGCTCAGGGCTCTTCCTAAGGCTCTCTTCTGGCTCTTGGTAACCAGTTTGAGGTGATGGGATGCTCAGAGCTCATCCTGAAGCTCTCTTCTGGCTCCTGGTAACCAGTTTGAGGTGATGGGAAGCTCAGGGCTCATCCTGAGGCTCTCTTCTGGCTCTTGGTAACCAGTTTGAGGTGATGGGATGCTCAGAGCTCATCCTGAAGCTCTCTTCTGGCTCTTGGTAACCAGAGCCAGTGTGTGCTGGCAGAGATAGAGCTGCTGCTGTGTAATCTCCACACCGAGGATTTGCAGGAAGGGGTGGCCTAAATAAACCACAGCCTGCTTGGATTCCCATCCTCCAGCTTCCTCCTGTGACTCGCCGCCGCTCCTCCTCCATCTTCCTTCTCCTCTCACCCTTTTTTTTAAGGCCAGAGAGGAACATTCCTGGGATCTCCTCTAGCTTTGAACTCCTGGCACCTCGTGCCTTGGCTCAGGGGGTGGTCCAGCACCAGGAGGTGGGTGAACCCCACATGCTGCCCCTTGCATGGGCGTTTTTCCATGGTGTTTTTGGCAGGGAGCTGCTGCAGTGCCACGGGTGAGCAGGGTGGCTGCAAGGAGGTGCAGAGAGCACGTGTCCCATCTCACCTCCAGCTCGGGAGAGCCTCTCCACGGAGCTGCCAGCAGGTTGTCTGCAGGCTGGTTCTCCTCCCAGATGGTGCTGGGGACGTTGTTCTCGCTGTTCCCGTCGCTGTCGGGCACGTGAGGCTCCCTGTTCCAGCCGGGATACCCAGACTCCCTGGAGCCACCACTCGCTGTGGGTGGCTCCTTTGGACAAGACCTTGAAACCCGAATGCCGCCTGCCCCGTCTGGGTGTTTGTCATCTGCTGGCAGCTCCCTCAGAGAGTGGCTTTGCCCCTCTGTCCTTGGCCACGCCGGCTGCCAGCTGGCTCCCACCTTGGCACAGGGGGAGCGACGCGCTGGGGGTGCTGGGAGATGGGGCAGGGAACACAGCAAGGTTCTCCATCCATACCTTCCTCTTCCTCAGGAATCCTTGGGTCCCACCAGGCTCCATTAGCAGGTCACTTGGGTCCCACCAGACTCCATTAGCTGCTCACGTGGGTCCCACCAGGCTCTGTTAGCAGGTCACTTGGGTCCTACCAGGCTCCGTTACCAGCTCACGTGGGTCCCACCAGGCTCTGTTACCTGCTCACTTGGGTCCTACCAGGCCCCATTACCAGCTCACTTGGGTCCCACCAGACTCCATTAGCTGCTCACGTGGGTCCCACCAGTCTCTGTTCATGGTCTCTGGTTGTCCTCATGCCAAAGCAAAGCAGTGCTGGGGTGGCCCCCATGCAGGTCTGCCCGAGGGTGTCTCTTGTCTCTTGTCCTCTCTTCAGGTGAGGGTTTTTGGGAGGAAAGACAAGCGAGATGTCACTTTAATGCCCAGTGTCTTGCCAAAGCTGGTGCATCTCCCATCAGCTGGGCTCAAGCTGGTCCCAGATGGATGCTGAAGCACCTCACATCCCACCCTAGATGGGAGCCACATCCCTCTTCCCTGGTGCCGCTGCATCCTTCCACCCCTGGGACAGGGGGCTGCCATGGTGATGCCAGGAGCATCCCCATCCCAACATCCCAGCACAGGAGAAGCACCAGGCTTCATCCCTGCTGCCTCCTGGGTTGTCTCTCCCTTCGTGCCCCAAGGAGCTCATGGAGCATCTCGGGGGGGTTCGTGTCCATCAGGGGAATTTCTATTTGCAGCCTCTCCTGTGGGTACCTCCAGGAGCAGCGGGTGGGTGATGGGGCTTGAGCACAGCTCTGGAGGCAAGGGACAGTTGGGGACACGGTTGGGGACATGGAGGCTGGGGCACCGTGACCCTGGGATTGCTCCTGGAACACCCCATGCGCAGGTGGCCCCGGGTGTAGGACGGTGTGGTTTTCCCTTTTCCTTGTGCCTCTGGAGGAAGCAGAGGGTTAAAGTGAGACAAAGCGTGTGACAAGTGGCACGGCTGAGCTGTGAAGGGACCGGCTGCCTCTGCGGGAACAAACCGTGCCAGTGGCAGAGGGAAGGACCTCGCTCCAAACCAGCTCTGGAGCAGCAGCTCCATGGCTTTGACCCAAGGAGACCCTCGGGGACCTTCTGGGTTCCCATGGCACAGCTTGGCCGCCGGCCCCGCTGCCGGGTGTCTGCTGCTGGTGTGACATGCCCGGAGCTCGCCGGGGCTGTGACACCCAACACCCAATACTTGTGTCCACCCACGTGCCGGGGGCCAAGCCAATGTTCTCCAGGCTGGGGGGCTTTGAAGTGGCCACATGGAGATGAAAGGAGGGGATTTGGAGCCTGGGTGTGGGAACGACCCTTCCTTCCCTCCTGGCACCACGTTCTCCAGCCGGAAAACGGGATATTCCTCTGGTTTTTAATGAAATGGGGGGGAAAAGATGGGGCTTGGGAGGCAGGAGGGTCCATGGGGTGCTGAGCAGGGCCCCCGGGGTTTGTTTTGTGTAGGGCTGACACAAACACGGCGCCGTGAGCGCGATCTATAGAAAATGAGGAGAACACGGTGTCCCCAAACAGAATTAGTTCGAGACAGGTGGACTCGGGGCCGCTGGCTCGTGCTCAAAGGCGAAGCTGGAGAATGGGATTTGATGGGATGGGGACGGAGCATATGGCATCCATAGCTGGAAAAGTACTGAGCTGCAGGCAGGGCCGAGCTGCTTGGGGGGTCCCCCCGCTGCTGGGACTGCCAGTGCCCCCCTCCCTGGGTAGGCAGCGATGGTTTGGAGCTGTGTTTCAGTGGGGGAAGAGCACCAGGGAATGGGGGGGACCTGTGGGATCTCACTGATAAAGCACGGGAGGCTCGGGGGGGCAATGCACACTGCCTGCTGGTTCGGCACTGGGTCCTACTGGGGGGGAGAGCATCCCCAAGGAGACCCCTTCCCGGGGGAGATGGATGAGGCACGTGGGCGGAGGGGGAGCAGTGACTGGAATATTTGCTGTTCCATGTGGAGGGGATGCTGTGGGGGCTGTTGGAGTGCCCAGGGCTCAAGGGGGACAATCCTGGGGGGCAGTGGCTCCCCCTCCAGCCCTACCAACACCTTTCCTGGCACAGAACCGAGCCTGTCTGGTGCCAGGCTGGGCAGAGGGGCTGCTCCGGAGCTCCAGCACCCATCTCCCCAGCCCTCCAGCCTTGGGGTTTCGGCACATCCCAGCACATCCCTGGCTGCCAGGGGGGGCTGGATGCATTGGGCG
>VZRW01003243.1:17462-33855 GCA_013398125.1 Aegotheles bennettii | reverse complement strand
TAAATGCATCATTTATTTCCACATCTTACTGCACAAATTCAAGTCAAGAGGCTACCAATACCCAAATATCCATTACTCATAATTTTCAGGAAGAAAACGCCAACATTGATGCAATGCTGCTAGAGTGCATCAGTTTTGTCACACCTAGCATCTGAGAAACAGCTCTGCAGAGAGCTTTTTGTTATCCTTATTGTTTTGGCTTTAAATGAACATTTTTTAAATGTTTATCTATTGATGCCATATTCTGCAATCAAGGAAAACTGTTACTTTCTAATTTTCTGAGAAGGGAAAATGGTCTTTTCCAATATTTTTCTTTCTAATGCATACCAACAAGGACCACACTTCCACTAAGTCTCCTTAGTTTTTCTGCATGGTTCTCACCACTGCAAAGGCTTTTGTCCTTGTTTTGTTATCCAAAACAACAAGCGACAGGAAAATTACTTTTTGCTCATTTCTGGAGCCACGTTTAGGGGGTAGGGGTAGAGAATAGCTTATTGCCCCTGTTCAAAAAAACTGACTATTAAATGCAAACAGTTGGGAAGAAAAAAGTCTCAAAGCCTATTACAGGCTATCAGAGAACCTTACAGAGAAGATGTGTAGGCATACAATCAAGCACACTGTTTTTTAGGTGGAGTGCTACATAGGTGAGAAATGTCCCAGCATAAAAACTGTCTTTTGGACTATTTTTCCTCTGAATTCATGTGGTTTGAACTCATCATCATTATTTGATTAGGATTTTTATTAGGATTAGGTTAAAAAAATTAAATCAGAAACAGAAAGGAAGTTATTGATAATATAATGATAAGCTTAGCTACAGGCTCTCATACACTTACAATCTCCACAGTCATGCAGAATAAAGAAGTAATTTATCTGCCTGTTCCCACACTTCCAACTGACACATCTGACTCATACACTAGTATGGTGGAAGAAGCAGAAACATGCTTCTGAAAAGTCTGGTACTTCAGCCAGAAGGTACTAGGTATTCAAGAGGCATCTGGATGTGGTGCTGGGTGATACGGTTTAGTGGTGATGTAGGTAGGGGTTGGACTGGATGATCCTGAAGGCCTCTTCCAACCTCAATGATTCTATGATTTTAATGGAGTTTTATTTTGGTTGGTTGTTTTTTTAATCCCAAAAGTTTTCTTTTATGTTTATGATAATGTTTTCATTTTAGGACACACATCTTTCTGCTTTAGATCCTTACAGATATCTCTACAGTTTCATAATAAACACTCTGCTCTCCTAATCCCTCCTTTGAGGGTATACATTTCTTAGTAATCTCATCTGGTTTAATCCTCCAACACAGGTATCATATGTCTTCCTGCACTCTTGAAAAGGTCTATGGTTTTCCTAGCTCAAGACGATGAAGTTTCATCCTCTTAGTCATGGTAGCTGAATGTGACACAGGCTCTTGTGCCATGGATGACTATATAAACCCTTCCTCCATCTCGTAATCTCTACAGGCCTGAAAAACAGGAAGCCTATTTAATGGAACAGTACAGTTGAAGTAATGGGTGCTCAAAAGTGTTACCAATAAGCAGCTTGATAACAGACTAACAGTTGAGATGTCTGTAGTCCAAAGAACTGAGAGCCTTTGCAAGACACTTCCAGGACTGTACAACGAGGATGTGCAGAACAGGAAGCATCCAAGTAATACAGTGCAAAGAACACATAGTGCTGGTAAGGACTGGCATTTGAGAGGCTGTGTAGGTTTGGGTTAAAAATTAATCAATTAACAGAAAAAAACCCTTATTAAATCCACAAAACAGCATGCAATAGAAAGCACATGATACTAGATAGAAGGAATTAGTTAAATGGAAAATATGGAGTTTTGTGTTTTGTTTCTTGACATCAGTAGGGAGCACCATACTTGCTTGCTGCCAGACTGCTCACTTACCTGGCAACAAATCCAGTGACTGAGCTACAGAACTGATCATAAGCAGGGCACTGTGCAGACAGAGGAACTACCACACTGCATTCCCACATTGCTCTCACTTCAGCAGGCCTCTCCCTTCACTCTGGTATCAACCAAAACTGTCCAAACCCACCCTCTGGTCAGATCACCTCAAACTCGCCTTTGCATTGATGGTCATTTCTATGGAGGTAAGCAGTCTCGGCACTTAGCATTTTCCTAAAGGAACCATTTTAGCCTTCAAATGCACTTTACATGGGATGCATGTCCTCCCTCGACACTGTGGCCACAACAGTGCATCTCTGGACACTCTAAAGCCTACTCGTTATCCTCCTCACTTTCCTCCCTTATGTAACGGCAGTCAATGAAATCAGTTTCTCCCAGCACTTTCATAAATGAAGCTAGCTCTTCATATTTTGCAATTTAAACATTTGATGAAATTAAATATTATGCTGCCTAAAAAGTCACAGTTGAGACACATCCAACTATCCACTACCACTATAACTGCAGCTACCTCAACTCAGCAGTGCACTGCAGTATAGTCACTACACTTGCCTATTTTAAACTAAAACAGAACCAGCTATTGTCAGAGGGAGCATTTTGCTATACACTATACCTGCTTATACGTGATTCTGCAATACACACATGTCTACACTTGGACTTCCTCTCAAATTCATCTGGACAGCTTAGTATAGCCTTGTAAAGAGGTGGCAGATAGATGGCTGGCATACCCTGCAACAATTAAAACCTCATATTGTAACCCTCTCCGATTGTAACCCTATCCTTCAAGATAAGCACACTCATCACATAGGAATTTGGAGAGAGAAGATCTTCCTAAGGAACTTAAATACCACAGGAAAATATGCCTTTGACTGTGCAAGTAGCAGTTTCCTTCATGAGGATTTTGTCTATATTGCCTAAATCTATTATTTTCTACCATTTAGAAAATAAGTCTTTTAGATGCTGAAACCAGAATGCAGGCAAATGTCCTGGGGAAAAAACCTTCAAGTAGATATTAAAACCTGCCTGCAACCAAATTCTAAGAATAAAAGCAAATGTTAAGCTCCGTAACTCTGTCCTCACATAAGACTTACTGCTGGTACATAGTCCTAATCACAGTTGTTCAAAAGTCACCTAACCTTTTGCATGAACAGCCTAATAAAAAGGGGAAGTGGCATGTACCACACTTACTCCTGGAAAATATTAACAGTAGGAGCAGCACTTCAACTCCAAAAGCTCCAAGACTGGAAGGATGACCTGCGCAACAGTGTCTTATGCATTGCATAAGCAGAGTTTACATGATGAATTTCTACAAAACACCCCAGTCATTTAACTGTTCTCACTGGAAAAACTGGGGAAAGCAAAAAAACCCCCACAACTTAGCATATTTGGGACATATGTTTGAAGTAAACCTCATATTTCTTTTATGTAACTTAATTAAGGTTTGGGAAGTTTAACTTAACAGCATTTAGAAAATATTAAGGCACTCCAGACTAAGCTTACAACAATTTGTGCATTTAGCTAACATGTTTTAATACATGACATTACTCAAATATCACGGATATTTATGAGCAAATGTATACAAACCCTTCAGCAATTACATCAGGCCAGAATTCTCAACAACTGATACACACAAATTCCAAATTTTATTACACTTTAAGAGGCTGGCTGAATTTTTCTTTACCTTTCTAATTAGAGTTAGTAATACTGGTAAAGTGTTCTGCAGTCTTTGACAGGATAAAACCATGCTGTAGTCTGTTTATGTAAACTAATATGACAAATCCCTTTTGCTAACTGCTTTACTTAATCCTGACCCCCCAAAAATACGTAACTTTTCACTCGAATGACATTAACACTACCAAAAATTAGTTAGTTAGAACATTGCCTTACCGTGTAAATGCCAATTCTACAAACAGCAAATGAGAGCTGGATACATTCAGACATAGTCTAAAGAAATTAAAATAAAGACATTACCAAGAATGCTATTTATTAAGAATTAGTTTTCTTCCCATTTCTCCCCTCTCCCCTGAAAGAAGTACCTCTTGATATATTACTTTATGTTTCTCCTGTAAGGTTGTATTAAACAAGCTAAGAAAAATGCTATATAAATTCAGATTATGGAGACACTTATTACCTTTCATACAGAAGCATCTGCTGACACCACCGCACTTACTAATTCAGTATTTCACTATAGGCCTCGAATTACCTAATGCTCCCAAAAGTGCCCGTACACAACATTAACATTTTTCATGTAAGATCTCAATGTCATTTATTTTTATCTACTCTGGCTTAAAAACAACCTGCAAGAGACATTTTAATAGAATGATGTGTTTTTTGACTTCTTAGTGGACTGTAAAGAGCTTCCATGTTTAAATATTACAGTTCTTCTCTCCCTGTATCATCATTCAAATTCTCTTTCTCTATATACCAAAATAATGCATATAATTTAATGTTCACACATTTCTGAAGTCATACTCCCTTTAGTTTTCTGAGATTTTCATGTTCAAAATAGAACTCTTTATTGTCTTGAATATTTTATTTAATCTGCTCTTACAGCTGAAAATAATCATATTAAAAGTTTTTACCCTCAACTTGCTCAACTTCCAATCTGTTGTGATGCCACAATTCTATGTCTTCTGCAGTCACCCAGACAGGCTGAGGATGGACTATGAATTTCTGATGAAACAGATGAAAAACACCTTCTTGAAATAGCATAACGAAGCCAGAAAATCAATGCAACTCCCCACCACCAAAATAAAACCTACTGCAGGTTTGCCATTTTTATATACAGTCAGGTACAACAAACCAGTCTTACAATGTTTTATTCAGAAGAGTAATTGAGGAATTACTTAAAATAAGGTACTTGAGAAGTCACTGTAGGCAAAAATTAAAGCAATCAAGTGAAACTTTTTTACTATATGTTTAACAAGTTCACACATCATTTCCATGTATTTTAAGATGTTGAAGGTGAAGTGCTGGATGCTACAGACTTTAAACAGTACCAGTGGAAACATTTTTTTTCTGGCCTCTGCTTTCTAACCTCCCCTCCCTGCAAAAAAGCCCGCAATTTAATTACCCATTTAATTAGAACTGTGATTTAAAAAATTAAAAGAGCAGCTCTTCTGGCTTGTGAGTAAATGTGTAGCAACATTTTTCTTTTGCTGTAACTGTTAAGTTTCAATTTTAAACAAACAGTATTTCACTGACCTGTCTGAAAGTCAAAAAGTGCAGCACAAAAACCTGAAAACAAACCTCAACAATATGGTTAATTTTTTCTTACTGGAAGCAAGCTAGAACATTACTACTGACAAGGAAATGCTACCTCAAAGCAACACTTAAATTGCCAGGATTTTATTTTTTTTTCAGCTTTCAGAACAAACATCCAATTCTATGACTTGTGTTCTGAGTTTCCCACAGGAAAAAAGTCACAGAAAAATGAGAATAGAACTGACTTTGAGAAATCCTGTGTTACACAAAGTAGTGGGGTGGGGTTATAAACCATACCCACATCTCTCCTGACAGTATTCACAGACTCTGTTCCAAAGGTTCGGGGGATGGATGACTTCCCCAAGCAATCTAGTCCAATGCTTCACTACCCCCCGTACCAGAAAGTTTCCTAATGTTTAACCTGAGTCTGTTGCAATTTAAGCCCCTACTTAAACACAGAGTGATATATATACAGTGATTTGTACTTTCAGTATCTTGACAGAGTCTATGTTGATGGCAGACTCAACTTCATATACCAAGTAAAAGATTACTTCAGGTTGCAAGGGAAGTAAACATGCAGCAGCAGCAAGCCATTACAGTTTCCCAATGCATACAGTTTGCTTCTAGTCCAGACAAGCACAGTGTTATAAATTGTTTTCCCTTGTTAATTTTTGTTCAGTGCTTCCAGGCTATACATTCATGGGAGAACTAAACTGCAGTTCAAATTTCCCACTGAGTGCCTGTGGACCTTTGCTTGAGTGAAATAAAGCAAGCTACATCTGTGTTACCCTACTCAGCTGTTGCTCCATTTGCTGTTGTTTATGTTTTGAAATCAACAAGCTATTACAAGGCATGAATTCTAAAATTATCTCCCCTTGCTACAGTCACATACAGTACCAGTCAATGTTTCCCCTATGCATTTCTCAATGAAATATTAACTAATCCTTTCCCAAGTCTCTAAGAGAATGTTTATTAACTGCGGTCTATGGTGTTATAAAAGCTCATTAATTCCAATATTCACCCCTCCTCCCCCCAAAAAAATGTATAGTCCCCCCAATATTATTTCAGTTTAATCACTGAAGTAGTGTCAGGAATTGATTTAAATAATAAGATGATTAGTGATACTATCCTACAGACTATGACTATGATCACTGAATTACAACGTATGTGATAATCTGCTGCTACAATGGTGAATTTATTCTTGATACTTGCAATCTTTCACTACTTTCATTTTGCAACTAATTTTGTTTGGACCATACAATTGGGCAACAAAACAATTGTTGGAGAATTTGCATTTAATTTACTTACAGTTTATTGTTGCTTTCTGAAAGGATTTTACATGGTAAGCATGAAAGTAAAAGAAAAAAAAATAATGTAAAAATATGCCTACAAATATTACAAAAGAAAGACACCTTGCTTAATACAATGCTACAAAGACTTACTCTTAACAGAAGTCACTTAACACATCTAAAGTGAGAAACTGTCTGTCATCAGGTCGAATATGTCAAACAACATAAGCATGCATCTCTGCCAATATGCACCCTTCTGCTTAGACAAAGGATCATCTCACAAACATTAAATAATTTCTCCTGGAAACTACACTGATGGCTAGTATACATATTTGTCCAAAACTTTGTTATTTTAATCACGTTATAAAAATGGACTGTTCATGACTTAGAAAGATATCTACTTTGCAGCATTCACAACAGGCATTTGTTGTGTCCATTTTTTCAAGCATTCAGCTATCAGTACAAATATTGATACAAAATACTTTAATATTTGGTGTTTAAAACAAAAAACCCTTATACAACTCTGACACAGGCAGACATTGTTCTGCAACCACACAAATTCTTTATTTTAGTATCTGTACCTTCAGCAAATACAAAATGAAACTCCTACCCATGATATATACGAGAGCAGATTTTGAAGAGATTAATTGGAGCATGCTCTGCAACTGATCACTTAAAGATGCAATCATCCAGTTGAAAACACTAGTCGCAAGAACCTTGGTGGGCAAAAGTGCGGGAAGGATCCTAATCAGCTTCTCAGGAAAGACACAAAAGGCTCGACACCTGCCAGAACTGCAGGAGCTGGTACCCTCAATTCAGCCACAAGAAATACTCACCTTGATCTCAGCTTGCTTTGCCATAACCCTAAATAAATGATGGCTCTTAGTTCCAAGACCACAATACCAGAAAGCAATATGAGGGAAGGAAGTTGTTGGTTTCTTCCTGGCAATATGTTGCTTTAGTAAAATAAAGGTTAAGATGCCCTCCTGCTCATTTATAAAGTGGTCCACCCCAATCATTACTTGGAATTACTGGACCTTCCAGACAAGCAGCTTTTCTGCCCCATTTCTATCTGCATCTTTTTCAGTGGTTAAGAAATGTGAAAATTAGCAAGACAAGTGTAAACAGTATGCTGATTTTAAGGTACCTGTATGTATGGAGCCTGAAATAAATTCTCAGTGCTTACACATTTTAAAGAACGTGAAAGTACCCAAAAGCACACACAATTACACTACAGTGCAGGTGGCAAGAACTTTGACCAGAACTGCTGTTTGCTAAGCTTGTTTTTACTGAGTTTCAGTAGTAACTCAAAGGGTCCTCTTTCTGTACAAGATGTCACAGCCCTCTAAGCACATTCCATTAATAACATCTCTAATTTAAACTTCCCAAATTCTTTTTAGTACAGTTCTCAGAGATAAAATACACAAAATATTTTCATATACTCCTTTAATGCTGAATAATTAATTTTTAAAATACCGATCTTCGTGTGCAAATCATTAGAAAAATAAACCTGAGTTTAGAGACTAAAAGAAACCTGATGACAGTGGAAAAGCAATTATATGTGACTAGGAAATAGGATGTCATCCAAGAACTCCCTTGTCATCATAAAAAGTAATCAAGTGGATGCACCGAAGAAAAATGTTCTCCCCTCTTTTAGGCAATATTGTCACCAGAACAGTTTTCCATAACTGTTTCCAGGACTGCAATGGTTTAGACAGTGAGAGATGTAGATTAGCCAACACAAAATGAATAGCTGCAGGAACATAGCATAGACATATCTCAAGAATTCTGGACTTTTTCTCCAGTCTTGCTAAAACATAAAAGTATGTGGGTCTCTAGGAAAGAATACAGCTCTGAGTGAACAGATCTCTCACCATACGGTGCATCATCACTGCACTCTACACAGGCTGTTAATTCAGGTTCATTCACAGTTGTGGGCCTTACATAAAAACGGCCGAATCGGTTAGGATACAAATGTCAGGAGGCCAACAGCTTCTGCTCATATGTCAAGGCATCACCTCCAAACAGAAGGAACCTGATAGCTACATGTCCCTGGAGCAGATTAAGTATCTTCATAAATCCCTCCGAATTAAAAAGTCTCACCTCCTGTGCAATGCAATTCTGGATGGTGTCCAGGAGCACACCCCAGTACAAGCAGAGCATCTCCATTTTCTACCTGCAGTTTCCTGTTCTGGAACCAAATCTGGCTGTGTTCTCAATAAAGAGGAATGGAGCTGTTTAGCATACAGCATAAGCACCAGGACATACAGGGAACCGTATCGCATGGATACATCCTCAGGTTCCAGCAATCACAGCTTCAGAATCTCCACAAGTCTACTATCACATCTGAGCAACATATTTAATACCCCCCACAATGGGCTCATCTTCCAAAAATCTGTACAAATTCACAGTCTACTCACCCATTTTGTCCTCCCTGATGTTAGCGCACAAATGAGACACAGAAGTCAACTATACTCGTGGAAAAAGCAGTTCCTGGATTATACCTGTCATCAACTTCTTCTGTTGGAAGAAATTACTTACTGCCCTATTTACCTTCTCTTTATGATTTCAAAGATGTCAATAATACTGCCTCCCTACACCATTCAGCTGTCTCTTCTTCAGACTGAAGAGCTATAACTATTTAATCACTCCTTGTATCGAAGCAATTGTTTTCTTTCAGTTAGCATGTCATCCTTCTCTGCATCTTCTTTGGTTTTACAATATTCTTTGTGAAATGACGTGGCCAGAAATGTAGCATTTAAGACAAATACAAACCCTGCATTTCAGCAGTGTAAAAAAAAAAAAAAAAAAGACAGATTTTTCCTTATTTTTCTTTCTTAATACTCTAAACTCATTGACAGCTGTTTGGGTTGAGATGACATTTTAATAAAAGATCCTCTTTCCCTTTCCTGGGCACTGACATTTTAGGGACTATAAATGCATTTGTACATCATGTGACTTCTACTATAAATATATGCAACTTTTCATTTACCAACACTAAAATTCATCTGCCATTTTATTACCAATATCAAAAGGGGTACCAAGATTTTTTTTTGTCAGGTTCAATATGTACTCTTAATATTTGTCTCTGCATCAGCCCATTAAAAGCACATGCAGTTCATACATGAAATTCCCTTGTAAACTCTGCATTGTCCTCTCCCTCTTATTCACTGCCAGAGCAGCGCTATCAATGCTCATTTATGAAACTTATTCTTGACAGTTTACAGAAAGATTACTTCATTTTTAATTGCGTCAAAGTTTTTCATCTCTGTTAGAGGCAAAATCAGATAAAGGAAGACTAGGCAGTAGCTGTTGTAAAAGCTAGTAAAATGTAAAAAACAGATGCTTCTTCCACCTAAAACCTCCAGGTCATAACAAGAAAAAAAAATGTACTAACTCGCTTCCCCCGTATCAACAGTTCCCACTGCCTTTTGGATGCCATCTTGCTTCCCCAGACTCTCCAATGCCAAAAGCTAATGTGGTCTTGTCAACAAACTTTTGTTCTACTGCTCCACAAAAACATATACCATAAAAGCAAGGCATTGTACAAAGATTCATGTTCTTCCTGCTGTTTGTGCTTATAAGCAACAAAGCTGTAGGGGAGAACTGCACCTAAACATGAGGACTTGTCAGCTAGACTTCCTGCTTTGTGTCTCTTCCTCAGATAGCAGGAAGGGACTTACATCCTCGTGCTGGCAGTTAATACAGGCACCTTACCAGGATGCCAGCGAGACAAAAAAAAATTACTGTACTCTGAAAAGCTCCAGCCTGGGATGAGTCAATCTCTTGTTCAATTGCAAATACCCTACTTATGTCCCCCAGGATCTCAGTCAGATGGTTTGCACTCAGAAGGTTTTACTGCACGCATGGTGAAAAAAACCCAAAACCAACACACTCCAGAGTATTAGGAGCCAAAACCCAAACAATCACAAGATTTTAAGTACTGCATCTGTTTTTTCTTCCTTATGGCTTTACAGCTGTTTGGGCCCACATTTGTGTTTTTAGGTTTCAAACTAAAAATGTTTCTTTTGTTTATGGAAAACTGATATCCTCACATAATCACAAAACTTCAGAACTCAGTTTAAGAGAATAAATATCACAAGCTGGCAGTATTAAAATACATGAACCAATGATACTGATGACAAGCCAAAAATGGTAATTAGCATGAAGTATTAAAAGCTCAAATTTCTAACCTTTTGTGACATTCATCACTGTATTGCCTCAAGCTTGGAGGTCTGACTGAAGAACTCCAGGAGCAACGTAATGCAGAGCAACATGGGGCCCAATACACTGAACATGCGACTAATTCACAAGGACGCTATAGGGTTATTTGTAACAAACACAGATTAGCACATTTTCAGAAACTGGGACACTTTTTTTCATGTAATAAAATCTACCATTCTAATGTAATCCTCACCACAAAAAAACCCCACAAAATAGTAAAGTAACTTGCTTTTAAATGTGCTAATCCACTGTTTCTTCGATGTCTGTATCTGAAGAGAATGAAGTTTCTGGTGCTGCAATACTCCTGTGACTTCACAGAATCTTGTGCTGGAAATTATAATCACATTGAGGCGTTTTTTTGTGTTCCCAAGGAAGCTGTATCAAGTTTCACTGTTTGTTAACAGCCTCTTTTGAATCAAAAGTTTACCTGGGGAATTCAATAATGCTTCCTAATGCAGGATGAGCAAATGCAGGATTTATCTTCTGCAAAGGAATTTGACATTTCTACTTGCTGATCTGTGTTCAGCCAGGTAATTTCCAGAGAGTTACCTCATCAATACTTTTATTGCTCTTTCTATAGAGCTGATTACAACACTGGTTAGGTAGATTCTACCAAGAAGGAGGATTTATTTGCCAGAGCACCACTCATCCAGGTCTTCAGCCAGATCAAGTTCAATCAGAATTGATTCCATTTGCCACTCCTAGTTGAGTTCAATTTGAATAATCTGTTTCACAGAGCTGAAATACCAACAAGAACTTAGACACAACTTATTTGAGTGAGGGTCTCAAAAATTCTTTTTGCATTTCTTCCTACATTGCTATGCTGATGCAGAAAGTAATCAGAAGCAGCAGCACTGTCGCTTCCAGATTAAGTGACTCTGAAAATGTATATAATAGCAAATAAGGAAACACAGCAAGAGCTGGTGCTGAAGACCAAGTACTCATACTATGTCATTTGGGTGTTTTACTTCAGACTAGTGCTGATCTGGTCCTGTGGCCTAAAAACCTGCTGAATGCATCTTCCAATCTGGTTTCATCTGAAAAATATCAAGTTCATGTGACCTATGATCACTCTGCAATGCAAACCTATGTACAGTAAGTAGAGGTGACCTAAGATTCACTTCAAAAATTCATATCTGATCCAAACACTAATACAGCTGCATGCACCCTGTACACCAGTTGATCTTACACCTGTTGGTTGCCTTCTTTCCTGTGTTCAGCTATATCCTTATTTTGAAACAAATGCTAGACCCCTTATCCTTCTGCCTATTCAGCTTCTCAAACTGAACAGGGATGGTATACAACCCCTTGTGCTCCACAGAGGGGGCAAAATTTCAGGGATGATGTAGCTGATAGATGAGCCAACAGACAGTCCCAATAATCCTTATCATTACATGACAAAAGTCAAAATTCACATGATGAAAGGGATGTTTAGCAAACTGTAAGAGAGCAAGGCTACATAAACCTTTGTGCTCATATCGCAGGTGATACATGAAAAACTTACACGTGCCTCAGAGGAACAATCCAGGGTTCCCCACACAGACCTTCCCCCATCTTTCCTTATTCATAGAACAGCAGCTACTAGTTCACAAAGTTTCAGTGAAGTAAGACTCTAACCTTCAAACAGATGCCTCCATAATGCCATCTGTAGTGTAAGAAGGATGGTTTACTACGGCCTGCAGATACCAAACAATAGAACAGGCAACAGCAATAGAAAGACAGGATCTGAAGCAGATCAGATCATGATCTATCCTGTATTACCACTTTCTAAATCAAATCTGTCCAATTAAATTAAGGGGTCCAAAAACAGGGGAAAGTCTTAAAGGTAAGCTGTCAAAGAAAGAGAGGTTGCTCAGAAACTTTTTTTTCTTTTAGTATCACCTAGTGTTTTTAAGAACATCACAGTTTGGTATTTGCAGCTTTCCCCAGTCCAGAGAGGCTTTGCCTGAACACTAACTATCCAGAACTTCAGGTCAAGACCATTCAGAAACTAAGAAACTCTGAAGTCACTTCAAGGCCTATTCATCTAAAATTTGAAAATTTAGTTCAATTTACTAAAAAACTACCCACATTTTAGCTTCTGTGTGCATGCATGGAGAATTAAAATAGTTCATAACAGCTAACAAATGTATAAAGAACAAAAAAACCCCTAAACTTCTTACAGTTAAAAAATCAATCCCCAAGAAAGCAACAAGGATTCTACCACACTAAGAGTGCATACTTCCTTACCTGTCCAAGAAACATTCTTACATACATCTGCGATACTGCAATAGTATAGAATACAAATTAAGGATAAACTATCATATTTAAAGTGCTAAATGTACAAAATTAAACATGTTGTCAAATTTATCTTATAAACTCTCAGGGCAATATAAGACCTCTTCTTTTTTTTTTGTGAAGTCACACTGATTCAAATTTCTACATCACCCTCTCAAGTAGCTTTTAAAAGCTCCATACAGATCAGGCTGATACATGCAACCACTCGGTGTAAGATTGTTATCTAGTACAGAGGATACCACTGAAGAAGTACATTGTGAAAGTACACTGAGTAGCTTAAAATTTGCATTTGAAGTATCACATATGAAAAACTGTAGCACTGCTATTGTTTCACCACGAATTCTCCAAGCGAAAATTGTCAGATAGGTCACATGCCATGCTTTTCACAAGATGCATCATGCCATAATTTCTTAAATTAAGCATGGTCTACTGAACACAGGCCAGCCGACACAAGCCTATGTATACACTATATTCCTTCCAGACACAATGCAGCAACTCCAATACAAGAAGAATAAACTGCATGAGTACAAGGTGCCTCTAAATGAGTGAAGATAGATTCTTCTCTAGAGTTTGAACCTGCTTTAGCTATGTTGATTAAAACAAAAAACAGAGCACATCACTCCCAACTTTGTAATTATACCAATACAAAAGTAAAACAGGCTCCAGGCCCAAGAGCCTATTCTAGCTATGAAAGACACAGGGGCTAATGCTGCTCTTCTGTTACAATGCAAAACCAGACCAGAACACCACAGAAGATACTCTTCTAACACCAGTGATTTATCAAATGGCATTAGCCATAAATCAAGGACCACACTGAAAGTAAGAGGCGTCCTACACTGATTCTAAATATCTACCCATACAAGCTCCAAGGGCTATATAGTCCAAGCTAGCACCAACTGACTTGGCTTTGAGCAGTTTTTGAACATTTTCCATAACCTGCTGAGAGTAGCAGGTGCTGCAGATCTTAAATACTTCTTGGGATCAGCTCTTTAAAGGAGAAATAAGTCTTCGTCAAGGTAGAACCTACCCATGAAAAATCAGGAAAAGAACCTTCCCGTGCAAGTCTGGGAAGAGCTAGCTGAGGGTAGACTCCTCACTGGGATGGAATGACTCCAGAGTACACGGCTGGAGCAAGCCTGACCTCAGTTATCCTGGTCTTCTTCTGCTAAACTCCTTCGTTCAGCCCCACTGCTAATCAAAACTTTCTCTAACGCTCTGTCAAGGGACTACTGCAGCCAGAAACAACAGCATCCTTTGCCCTGCTGTCTGCTTCACACCCAAGGCAGAGGAGAAAACCTCACTGCCTGCAGGCTGCAACACAGGTGCTCAATGTGAGGAATCAGCAAAGGGACCTTCTGCTTAAGTTTTGAAGCCCACATAGGTGCAAGATCCCAACACAAATGCATAAAATGCAGAATTCCTTAACGTGTACAGCATTTTGCTACTGCTGTTGTGAATAACAAGGAGGTGGTGGCAGGCTGTGGCAACAGTCCAGGCTGAAAGTGGGTTATAGACAACAGTTGTCTAACTCAACACCAACAATTCCTTTTGTCAGAGCAGACTTTCTAAAGTGCTTGAACCCACTTGTTCATTAACAAGAAGAGCCATTCCATTTACCACCATTAGCAGGGAAAGGCGAAGGAGGACCAATCTCCTGCATCTGGTAAAGATGAGGACCAGAAGGGCAGGTCCTCTGCACAAATGCAGAAGAAAATATTTGAACTACCAAGCAGAATTTGTTTTCTTTCCAAATTATACACACATGCAAAAAACTGACAACTTCCCGATTTTTTTCTCCTTTGGTTTAAAAGAGTTGATGGTGGTTGCAACAAGTATTCCAAAAATCAAGGGACTCTACTGGACAAGAAGTATGGTAATGCCAGCAACAAGTCCTGGGCAGTGACAGATGAAGGCTTCTTCGATGGTCCCACAGCATCAGTGCACCAGCACCATGTTTAAACCACTATCCCCAAACCCCGGCTTTCACAACATGTAGAAAACAACTTGGCTGATCTGTAACAACTCCGGCACCAAAGGAATCCTTTTTGTTTCATATGGCACCACAACGTGCACTGTGCGACCAATGAGACCGCGAGAAAATCTGTCTTCAGAGATACTCCTTGATACAACAGAAACACTCGGGATACTGTTATCCTGAAGATTCACTCTTTTTAGAGATGGCATCGAAGAAGGCCACAGAACAGAAAAGAGGAAAAAGGATCAACTGGAGAAAAAGAGTAAGGAAAAAAAAAATGTAGAGCTATTTAATCCCCTCCCCCCTTTAGTTAACACAAAAACATGCTCTCAGTTTCCAAGGCTTTCCAATTTATTGTTCTCGGGGTGGTTGGCCTTCCACACAACAGCCTGTAGCAGTCACAAAGGTTAAAGCAAGCATTTCAGAAAGTACAGGATGGCCAGTTCCATCTGGATGTACGTTTATAAAGGAAAAAATCTAAGAAACAGCTCCAGGCTCTCAAGGAGCTACAAGGCTGCACTTGGCACATGCCAAGTTTATTATCAGTATTTCATTAACTAGATTGTTAAAGAGAAGTCCACCTACCATTTCTGCCACACAGGGCTCATTTTCTATTCCCTCTCTGTTGTTCAAATTCAGGAAGTAAAGCCTAAACCTTCTTTTTCTTTTTAATAAAGCTGAAAATCCCAAAGTAAATCTAAGCTACATGGACACAAGAATAATATTTAAGTAAACATTTAACATATTTCTGATTTAGTTAATTTCATCATCAGAGAAAGAAAAGTTTGCCACTGCATGCAGCTCTCATCTCAATATAGCCAATCTTCAGATCAACCACTGAAAAGAGCATCTCCTGAGATTTTTGTTGACTGGTTGGTGAACCCCTCTTGAGAGCCTCACGGTAAGACACGAGAATGCCCGAGTCAAGCTTCTGACTCCAAACGCTTCCTGAGTGGTCCCACCAGAGACCAGCAGCCAACAGAGGTGGCTAGAAGAGCCCTGTGCCTTAGTGCCTTCGCCGACCCTCCGCAGCACTTCGCAGCGAAGGAGGGGTCACGGTGCACAGGCTCGCACCAAAGCCACGACCCCGAGGGATGGGGTGGGCCCGCTGCGCGCTCCCGCCGTCACGCTGAGCGCCCAGGTAACCAGGTACCTACTGAAACAAGGCCACCAGCTTGTCACCCGCCCGTGCCACAGGGTTCACTTGCCAGGCGTGCGCCGGTGACCCCGAACACCGACCACGACCCCGGCCCAAAGTGCGCGCCCGCGATACCATCTCCCGCAGGGGAATAAAGCCAGTATTCATTAGAGAGCCATAAACGCTGCCCGGGGACGGCAGCTGCCGGGGCGCAGCCGGATCCCGCCCCGGGTGACAATTCAGCTCATTCAAGCGTACCCTAACCTCATGCATTTAGGAAAAAAACAGCGACCCGGGTCACGGCTTCAGCCACCTAATAGCGGCCAAATGAGCGGGGCTGCCGCACGCCCGGCCGCTGTACCGCCCCCGGG
>VZRW01003243.1:0-16337 GCA_013398125.1 Aegotheles bennettii | reverse complement strand
TCTCTGGGCAACCTGTGCCAGTGTCTCACCACCCTCACAGGAGAGAAATTCCTAATATCCAATCTAAATCTATCTTCCTTTAGTTTGAACCCGTTTCCCCTTGTCCTATCACCCCATGCCCTGTTAAAAGTCCCTCTTCAGCTTTCCTGTAGCCCCTTCAGGTACTGGAAGGCTGCTATGAGGTCTTCCCAGAACCTTCTCTTCTCCAGGCTGAACAACCCCAACTCTCTCAGCCTGTCTTCACAGGAGACGTGCTCCAGCCCTCTGATCATCTTCATGGCCCTCCTCTGGTCTCGCTCCAACAGCTCCATGTCCTTACGTTGGGGGTCCCAGAGCTAGACACAGTACTACAGTTGGGGTCTCGGGAAACTTCTGAGAAATTTGATGTAGGCAGGTAAGAAGTTTGTCTTTACCACCCAAACCCAACCACCTGTGAGAGCATCGCTGGCATCTGGCACCACAAGCTGGCATCTGACCTGTAGGTGTTTCCACAAACTTGTAACATTAGCAATAACACCTGCTCCATGTGACTGTGGGGTAGGAAATCTAGAAATACAGTATCAAATGAGAGAATCTATAATACAAAAACCCCACAGTGTAATAAAAAATACTGTGAAAAGCAAGAAAGGAGCAAAGAGGAAAGAAGGGGTAAAAGAGGATTCAGGAGCAAACAGGAATATGTACTTGTAAGAATATTAGCAAGCAGCTGGCCTAGATTTAGTAAACTGGGGTGGGAGAAGCTTAATTGCTATTGCTGCTCTGGATTTTGTAATGAATTAAGGCCTCTTGCAAACATCCAGTGTCATAGAGTGTTCATAAGGTGTTCCCCTCATTTCCTCAAAAGGCAGAGAGTTGACAAAAATGGATAATTCATTTTCTTCGTGTGTCTAGTCTAGAGAAGACTTGCTTCCTTTCACCCTCCTAACTTGGGGAATCAATGTCCAATACAACTGCATGGCAGATTAAATTTAATTTAGATGAATACAGATTAATTTATTTTTGGTCATTAAGAAATATGCTAATTTTAGTACTTCAATAGCTAACAGGTGGGAGGAGGGATACAGGCTTGGTCCTTCCTGCTATTCAGTATTCTGACTGTATTCTGTATAGTCACAGCCATTGCTGGCAACTTTCTTTTATCACGAGATGTCCTTCTAGCAGTGGGAACTGCAGGGTAAGCAGAGGTGACTAAAGTACGCCTGTCAGTAATGTAACAAAGGAGCTGCAAGGAACTTTAATTTCATTGTTGTTCTTCTGTCATGGCCTGTGATTTTTAACATTTTGCAATGCTTTCCCCTTAACCTCTAAAACTTGTTTCCTCTTTTTTTAGCAGCAGTAGTACATCACTCTTGAGACTTGCTGACTTTAGACACTTCTCTAGGTGAAGGGTGACTAAAAGGAAATCTAAAGGACGGCATCAAGAGCAGGCAGAGATTTCAGAAGTGTTCCCTATGAGAGTAGTGGGAAAGTACTGGGAATTATTTCTTCTAGAGCTGATTGAGGGGAAAATAGAGTCCATATGGAGAGAGTTGCTGCAGAAAGGAATGAAGGAAATGGCTTTAAATTGCAGCAGGGGAGATTCAGATTGGACATCAGGAAAAATTTCTTCCCTGTAATAGTGATTAGGTATTGGAATAGGTTGCCCAGGGAGGTGGCGGAGTCACCGTCCCTGGAGGTGTTCAAGATGCGTCTGGATGTGGCACTGGGTGATGTGGTTTAGTGGTGATGTAGGTAGGGGTTGGACTGGATGATCTTGAAGGTCTCTTCCAACCGTGATAATTCTGTGTTGTGATGGGAAAAGAAGTGATTAGCTTGTATGGCAGCAACAGAGATTTAGGTCAAACCCTGGAAAACACCTTAATGGGAAGGAACACACAAACAGACATAATGACCAAAAATAGTACAATTGCTGAGAGTGGTCATGAGTTACATGCATTTCTCAGGCATGGTTTAGTTAGCACTGATTTAGATCTGGAGAAAATTAACTAGAAGACCCTTCTATTTTATATGGACCTGATTATGAAGATGCAACATGTTTATACATGCAAAGAAAAATATTTATTCCCAAATTACTATTTTATATGTGTGATTTTTTTTCTAGCTTATAAACAAGTCCTCATGAGCTGAACAAAACATCAGTTTACAAAATCAAAAAATCTAATGTATACACTGCAAATCCCACAGACTTGACTGAGAAAGAAATCAAGCTTAAGCTTGGATATTAGTCATTCTGTTCAGTATAAATACAAGAGTCATTTGGCCAGTGTTTAGCCTTATGGCACATTCATTTTATGACATAAAGTGAAAATTAACATTGAACAACAGCAGAATGTAAGCAGAATACGAGTCCTGCAACACATCTTCTAGCCTACATAGCAGTCATTGTGTTGCTGAGATTTTTCTAGCAAGTCCTGTAGGATTTCTTTCATCTAAAAAGAAATTCAGCTCTGTATTGGAGTATATGTCTACTGCAGTGTTAGCTGTCTTCATAAAGAAGCTTGACAGCAGGAACTAACATGTCAAATAGAAGGGAAAAGATCAAATTATTTTAATGGGGCAAAACTTCATGTAGTGACTATTAGGTAATAACTGGCTCCAAAAAGTCAAGTGAGCTTCTTTACAGAAGCGCGAGCATATCTTCAGGTAAATCCTGTTGCAAAAGTAATTTCTGGAAAATCTGTAGGAAAAATAATCAATCTCGGACTCAGGCTTTGACACTGAGAAGTGCTGAGCACAGCATTTAATCATCTGTTTATTATGTTTATGTCAGTGCAATTTAATGAGTTTGAACATTTTAAACTATGATTGCCACCTGCCAAATTCAAGGTTTCACAAGTACTAGCGATCAACAAACTCTGAAGATGGAATTGACATTAAATTTGTTTGTTCATTAGTTGGTATTAGCAACATTGGAATTTAAAATGTAGATACCAATTAATATGCTGATATCCAAACATATCTGAATGAAATTAGTAGGGTTTTTGCAGAATTGTGTAGGTCAGCTGTATAGATACAAGTTGTCCAGCAAGTGTGGAAAAAAGTGGAAACAAACTTGAGGGACAGGCATACTTTAGTATACCTTCTAGTCATACCACATCAATTTCTGGCCTCGTTACTTAAATAGATTCTGGCAAAGACAATACTTGCACAGAAGCAGTGCTATTCATTCAGTAGCAGTATGTAGGAACACTATGGCCTGTGTTCCCACACCATGGTTTGGATGACCTGAACACTGGGTGTTTTATAAAAGGTGCCCTAAAGCAAAGACACTTAGCAGTATATCAGTGATTGCGACAATCCAAACCACTTTGCCACATCAGAATAATTTCATTGAGAAAACAAAGTGCATGGTTCTCCCCTTTCTCCCCCTATCCTGCCCAATTGCCTGCTTTTTAATAACCTTAGGTGAAAGGCAACTGACTTATTAGCAAGAAGATAGCTGTACTAATCTCCAGTTTTCACTGATATAAGGTGCCCAGGTAGCTCTGCTTAAGAAGCCTAATTACAGGGGAGGGGTTGGGAATTACCCTTCTAATTAAAGTTAAGAAACAGAGATAAAGGATTCAGTATCTCCGAAAGTACTGAAAGAGACTACCTTACTCATGCTGTGTTAGGTTTCAACGTTCAGTTTTCTGTGGTACAAGATTGTTACAGACAGCACACACAAACTTGACAAGACATAGGGTAGTTAGCAGCAGGAAAGCAAAACATTGTAACATTATAACATAGCTTCATGTTAATACCATATCCTTACTCTGGAATAATAAAATCCGTAGAAAAAAGCCTTACATAAAAATAGGACCACTTTGTCTCAGGATGCTCATACAGTAATGTGAATGCTCCCAAATGCTATAAAATCCCTTTATTGGGCATGGCTAGAAATTTGGAATTGAACACCTTAAAAGATACAAATTTTTATTAGTTCAAAAAGACAAATAAGATATAAAACAGTCTTCAACTTCACTGGCAGAAGAGTCAAAAAGCTGGAGATAAGAAGTTACACTAGTCAGAAGAGTTCTGAGGCTCAGCAGCTGGAAAACATGGAAAAGAAGTATTTGAATGGAGAATTTGAAGAAGAAGAATTTGAATGGTTATAGATCTCTAAGTATAAATTTTAACAGTAAATGTGTGTGGCCAATTGTTACCGAAAGTATTTCTTAGTAAGATCCAGAAGAGCATAAAAATGGAAAAAGAACTGGACATAGGAATCAAAGAATGTTGGGGTTTTTTTCATAGGGACAGTTTGAGTACTAAAGATAGAACAAGAGCATTCAGCAGTTGTAGTTGCAGCTTTAATTTCAGTAAGTGACTTGGAGCCTGCTGTTAAACAAACTCAATGTAACTGTTACCGGCAAAAGTGAGAAGCTGCTCTGAGTAAATAAAATTTGAAGTAATTTGCAACTCTTTATCTGATCTATTGGCAAATGTCAACATGCAGAGATACTACAGACAAAGGTGAATGAGCACTATGGGAGAAGCAAGACCTGTCGGTCAAAAATCTGTCCCTGTGCTTTGCAGCTTTGCAGCCTTCTGACATTGTCACCATGATATGCTGTCGTTACGTATTTTCCCTACAAAAGGAACAGATGGAAATGAAAGCAAACAAGCAGATTTTGAAAAGGATTTTTCACCTGTTCTCCTTCCTTTTCTTCTTTCCTGAAGTATTTGTCCTTTAGGTAACCTTGCCAGCAAAATAACAACAGGCAGTCTAAAAGCAAAGGTTAATGGTAAAAAAAAAAAGGCCAAAAGTAGAAAATAGTTTCAGGCTGTAGTTATGCAGATAGATACAAATCTAGTACAATTTTAATGAATAATTAATTTAAACTTACAGGATATTAATAAATAATTGTAATATTACATTTGATTTTATGTAGGTTATTTACTCTTCCCTCTACACTGAAAATCTTGCTGTTGGTAAAGGAATGCAAGAAGATTTGCATGAAGAAATTTGAATAGGTTAGTCAATAGGTTATATTGCTGAACACACTGGAAATAATAGATGATAATTTTTCATTTCTGTGTCACCCCAACCCAAGTCGATGGTGCTGTGGACTCACTTTCTCTTTCATGACTCTTCAATGGAAGGTTGGGAAACCATTCCATTGCAATAAAAACAATAGTTAAGATTCGTAGTCCTAAGCTGGCAATGTTGTTTGAATTATTAGCAGAGTTTGATGACTAATTATCACAGAAAGAGAATCTCCTGTGGTAGCAGGAGTTCTGTGTTTAAGAAACTGGAATTTGGAAGCCACTTAGGGCTTCTTCTCATACACACCTGAAAAAGCATTTTGCTTTTTCTTTGCTTGGTTTCTTTTGGGAAATGTAGAAAATTGTGTTTTCCCATGGCAAAAATTGAAGATTTTTTTTTAAAAATTCAGTTGTGATCTGGTTTATCCCTCTACTGCTTGGAGCGCTCTGGAAATACCTTCAAGAGATGGATTAGAAGTTGTACCTTCATGTCCATACTGAGAATCAACAAGGAAGGAAACACTAAGAAATCTAGTCCTACACCCTGTCATGTCTAGCTTTCTGGGATAATCTGAACCTTTGGATTTTTGTGACTTCAGTCTGGTATTTTTTCCAAGGATTACAGTTCCAATTAAAGTTTACAATACATTTGTTTCTAGTATGAATATTGTTTACAGAGTATTCAAATATTTACCTTTCATATTCAGATTGTTTTGCCCTTTCATTGAATAAATAAAAAGAAGGAATGCAGTTACAGTATGGTCTTTGCTGTAGTGTTAACACGCAAATAAATATTTTCATCAGTAGCCTTTTCCTTTGTTTTTGACCACATAATGAGAACTCTGTTAGGCCACAATTATACTTAAGTTCCAAATTTACCCCTGAAAAAATTAGACAATATTCTGTCTCTTTCAAACTATAAAATGGGCTGGTTTTGGATCCAGTTCTTAAAGCCTTCAACCTTTGCATTTGATCTTAGAAAATTCTTCATATTTTCAGAACTTCTCAAATCACAGTCTTATGAAGGTGTGAAAAAAATGCCATTGCATTAGTAAAACACAATATATCTTATGACCTACATAATAGCTCTGTTGTGTTTGGAAATTAACAATGCCCATCCCATAGGTCTGCCTGCTCAAAGGAGAAGGTAGTGCCTCAGGTAAAGCTGTGCAGAGACCTGGAACATGTTGCCAACGTCAGTCATTCTCTTTGCTCTAAAAGAGCAAGATTCAATAATGGCACATATGAATGAGAAGAAATATGAAGTCTCAAACCAAATGAAACTGCATTTTGCTTATGACCTTGTAGTCTATCTGACACACTTCATCTTTGTATCTTCCTTAACAGTCAAGTCTTCCTCAGAAGTCAGTGTGACTACAAACCTGTACAACTAAATTTTGCAAGTAGTCTGAATATAGCATATATATATTCAGCATATATTAAGAATATGCCCAGCAAAGCATTGCAGCTGCCAGTGGAAATGACCATTCATCTCTTGCTGGAAACAGTGAACACCAGATACAAAAGGTTGAAGTTTTTCTACATTTTAACTTACTTTGCTTCTGAATCTTAGATGAAAAGTAAAATGCCTTTTAGCAAAAAAAGGAAAAATGCTCAAAATTAAGTACTTTGTTGGCATGGATATACCTCCATGACAGAACTGAAGCCAGGCTTTAGCCTCATCTAGGTGGTACGTTAAGAAGAGAAAGGACAAAGTAGTAACACATGATGTAGAATTTGAACTCCAGTTGCCAGTTCACACAAAAATAATTCTTTTACTTTTATTCGTGTTAGCTAATTTAACCTATGCAGGCATGTGAACACAAGTTATAATTAAACCTGTATTTTGCTATGTAGCATATCCTTAGGAACCATTTTTTCTTTAAAGCACCTCCTAAAGTCCTACTGACTAAAATGTGCTTAAATACTTTGCTGCATATTCCTGATGCATTGAAGCATGTCACTAAAGACAAGGCACACATATCAACATACAGCTGAAATGGGATTAAAAAGCAGTATCAGAGTATAAGACTCTGGAAGCAAAATCTCTGGTATAGCTGTCAGTGCCTCAAGGAATCATAGCAAGCCTTGTGCAATACAAGTCTGGAAGGACAATCCCGTGTCAGTCAGATGTATTTACCAAATGGGTTGCAGTTCAGCCACTTCTTGAAGATGGAACAGGGAAAAGGTTATGTCAATTGTAGATCATTTTAAAGGATTCCCATTTAGTTGAAAAGCAGGAAATATGGGCCAATGTACTAACTCTTCAGGAAACATATGTAATAAATAAGGAGATACTGTGAATTGAAACCAACAAGGTAATTAAGAAGTCTTAGAAACTAATCATATCTCTCCAAAGGGTTTGTTTCAATTGTAACTGTTCCTGAGGCATTTTGTGATGTTTCTGTAGGTGCACTTCTTTACATCTGAGGTAAATGAAGTTTGAAGCAATGATACACCAAGAGAATCCAAAAAAATCAACTTTATGCTCCCCCACTTGGACAGCAGATGTATTTTTAAGCTGGAAACTTAAGAAAATAGCACTACGCTGGCAAATATGTCTGGAAGAAGGAAAGCAAGTGTGTGCAACAAAGTGTTGTTTCTTTTTCAGCTCTTAATCTCTCTGTACTGAGTCTATTAAGTCAAAAACTTGTGTTTTTAAATCACTCATCTGTCTCCTTAATTTCCGAAAGCAACTCACATACAAAAATCTGAATGGGATCTGCACTGTAGGAATAACTGAACTGAAGGTAATCCAAATATTTTTGAAGCACTGTGCCTTCTAGGTATGAGAGTTTCCACTTAAAGATCTGTATAACCACCTTTACATGAACCGCTCTTGGAAGGTGAACAGACAGAATTTAATACTGAAGGTATTCAGGACCAGTTATATTTCTTTCTCCATAAAGGGGTTTGGTTGACTGCCGGGTACTGTACAAATGCTGTAATTCATACAAAGGTATTTCAGTACTGGACCCGCTTAGAAAGGTAGGATAGTTTATGTCAAAACAAGTTTGCCTACTGTCTTTTCTAAGGCTGTGATAAGTAACTAAGGTACTTCAATTACCAGTAAGTTCAAAAGACCGTAGTTCAAATTTTTATAGAAGCAGAATATTAAGTAGTTTCTTATTAATTTTAAGTTATTTCTTAATTCAACTTTGTCTTGGAAATTCACAGGACAAATTCTTGCTATTTATTTTATATCGCAGTATAGCATGAGTGGAATTGAGAAAGGATCCCCATGCAAAATGGATGATCTTCATACTGGGAAATCACATGCAGAAAGCTAATTAAAAACATAAACAGTATTTGCATTCAGTATTTGCATCTTCAGAATAATCTGTATGTATTATCACAATAATGAGAACATTGTCTCTTTGGAAGACTAGACCCTCTGTCTCAGGAAAAGCAGAAAACCCTATGCCCCTCTTTAGGGTGATCCAGGTACATGATTTGAAGGCTGAATTCATGTTCCAAATAAAAACACTGATTTCAATAGGAGCAAGACACTGCCTACCTGACCTTCATGGAAAGGGTTTTGTTCAGGGTTTTCCCAGTAATTGAACTGGACATTTCATAGGACTTACGCACTCATTTTTACAGCTAGTCAGACTTGAAAGAAAAATATGGTTCTTTAATTCCTAGCTGTCCAGAATCCACATACTCTCAGTGCTTTGAGCCACACTGTGTATGTGCCCTCTAGTGCATACCCCATCCATGGCCAAGGGGAAATGCAAAGCAAACACGTGGAGTTGCTTACATGTGTTTGTCCAATAAAAACTAAACTGCAAAAGGAAATGAGGTGATGGAATTACATGTCACGTAGCTGGCACATCAATCTTAAAGCTGGCCATGTAGCCTGTATATTTTTGGAATACATATTTTATCTTTGATTTTAGGCTAAATTAGCATGAAAAGATCTGACACTGTTAATCTCTGCATGGAAGGTTTTTTAATGAGAGACAATGAAATACGATCTGTTGGGAGACAGGCAGCTGACCCTAAAATATTGTCACTCTGACAGCTCTCTCTACTGTACCTTGCTCCCTGCCCAGAAGATCCTTCCAGTAATATTGCTCCAGAATGACTGGAAGCCACTGTCTGAGAGTGAGAACAGATTATAACAGCACACAGTGGGGCCTCTGTATCCTTTAAATATAGGAAAATGTCAACAGATAGGCATTGGGATGAAGTGTAATATAACATATTGGGATTCTGCTTGTTTATATGCATGGAGTTACAGAATGCCATAGGAGGAATACAGTTATTTTAGCTCTCAGGCAAGAGTAGGCACCTGCAGTGAGTCAGAGAGAGGATTTTATGAAGTCTCAGAAACTCATGATTGATCAGTCATAAACAGAAAAAAAGCCAGTATCATGTTCTGCTGTGGTGAAGAAAGGAATTGGCAGGGCTCAGCAAGTGTGTTTGAGAGTTTTGTTCCTTTGAACTGATTGAAAGCAGGGAAAGTCAAACTGGGAGTGAGTTTGGGGGGTTTCAATGGGAAGGATGACTGGACAAAGTCAGGACTGAAAGGGAATAGGATTACCAAAAGAGGAAGGAGAAGGGAAGTCCCGGGCCTTTGGGGAGTCTCTTCACACACTCACTAGTCCTTATGCCTACGTATGACAGGATACAGAACACATACTTCGGCCTCCCCCACTTCCCAGTAGCCTCTCCTCCCTCCACATTCCACATTCCACTCCCATCTTCTTCCTCCCTCTTCCTCCCATTCAGTGGCTGTCAGCTCCCACCCTCCCTAGATGAAGCATTCACCTCACTCTGCACAGGTGGAGCGGGGAAGGAATGGCCAAAAATAAGCAAGCAGGTTGTTGCCAGGTGTCACAGCACACACCTCATGCGCTCCAGCTTCACTACCAGCAAGAGCTTGCAAAACAGGTAGCAAGGTCACATACAGTTGTTTACTTTGGCTTGGGAGTTAAACTTGCCTGTTGCCACTGGTATTGTTGAGAAAATCTTCCACAGACTTCAGCTGATTTCCATAGTAGAAATTGCATGGTTCATTAGCAAGCCCATTATTTCCTTGGGTGCTTGGAGGAAGGAAGCATTGGTTGCCATTGCTACTTTTTACAGAGCTATTTGGGTGCTTGTGGTATTTGTACAGCATTTTTAAGATGCCTCCATCAGCTGCTAGAACATATAACAGTATATACATTATACACAGAACATATTCTTTTTGATTGCTCTCTGCAGAATAAAATTTCTGATAATTTTTTCTTCCCCTCCCAAACAAGGCAAAATAATAGTTTGGGTAAAGTGATTATATACTTTTGAGGACAAAATATGGTGTAGCAAGAGTTAAGGACATTATTGACTGAATCAGCCATACAGCATTATGCTATTTAAACAATTTAATTCTTCTTATGTGTGCTGTGTAAAATTAGGTGTAGAAAACAGCTAGAAGAAAAGCCTGTTGTAACGCCCTAGTATTTTAACTATGACATTGATACTTTTAAAGTATGTGAAACCTATATAATAATTTGTTCATACAAAAGCATGGACTGACACTTATTGCCATCTAGCAAAGGAACAACTGCTTCTTTGGCCTGGAGAACAGAAAGTGGTTGGTGACCAGTGGTCATCAGACTGAATCTGGAATAAACAGAGTGTGCTCTGCTGTCATTGGTTTGTTTTCACTGGGAAGATGTACCAAATTAATAGACATATTAATTGACAATTATATTAAATACATACTTGCCCTTACTATGGCAAAGAGCAGATCTGTGTTAACTGCTTTTGTCTGAGATAATCACTATTAGTGACTGTATTTAAAAACCCAGTGAATTACTACATTCAAAAGTTCATTTAGTATTTTCTAACCAAAGGGATTCAAAAGGACAGTGGAGGTTCCAAATAGCTATTTTTAAATATCAACAAAGAACCCTAAAAAAGCTGTTCTGTTGGCAGGCACAAGCAAGTTGTATTGAATTAGGGCATCTCTTAGTGTTCCTCACCACTGCCTCTGTCTTCTCAGGCTCTGTTAATCTGCCTTGGGAGTCAGGATGGGGAACATGTGACTAGATTTCCATCAGGATAGGGCTCCCTCCTGACAGACTTTCTGCAGTAGGTCTGCACCATTAAATATGCATTATGATTTGCAGACTGAGGAATGAGACCAATTCCGTATACTTTGTAGTAAAATGTAATTACAAGCTAAGAATAGGAAGAATGTTCATTTCTTTTATAGTCTCCTTATTTTATACAAACCCTAAATGACTAGATACTATTCCACGTTATTATTTACAGAAAATTGCAAGTATAGAGTTAAGACTGAAAATCGTGGGGCTTATACCAACTATGCTTATGGTAATCCTGAACAAAACATGCTTTTTTTGTTGTACATTCTTCAGATTATGGTCACACTCTGTCTCAGCTGAATTTCTGTGTAAATCAGTTACTACTGAAGTTGTACTTCATTACACACACTCAGGTGTCCTTCTGTTTTCCAGTTAAAGACTGAAACGAAGAAAGCCTTTTACTAATACTTGTTTTCAATGCTACTTTACTGTATCAAGACTTCTTAAATATAAATACCTAAAGTTTTCATAGAGATAGCTAAAATCATAGATCTAGGCTTTTATCGAACTTTTGTTATTTTTGCCAGGTCTGGCATCATATAATGCAAATTTCTTTTGGTCATGGTGAGGAGTGTGAAAATCTCTGTCTAGGAGTGTAGGTACTTACGGCTTGGCGGTCGGAAGATGTCGAGCTGTATGGAAAGATAAGGACCCCCTCTCCGGACAGCCAATAGTGTTAGCCTTTGATGTAAGCAGACGGATGTGACGTCGTAAACCTAGGCTATATAACACGGTGTTACTCACTAATAAACGCCATTTTGCCATCCACCATATGGGTGTCTGTGAGCTAATGGCCCGAGCGGCCCGAGAGGGGTCATCGTTCCGTGCCTGAACCAGGTCGCTACGCCTCATTAGGCAACATAGGAGAAGTGCCTAGGAGTAATGAAGTGCCCTTATTGCCTGCCAAAGTGCACTATAGGAGTTTTGACTTCAATGAGTGTGAAAATGGTGTATTCCCAGTCAGCTTTTCCAATTCCCTTGCATGTTTTCCAGCAAAATATCAGGACAACCAGAAAAGTTACAAGAAGGAAGGAAGGAACCTGTTTTTTATGCATAGTTCTTGGGGAGATTGCTATCTGAAAAGGTAGTAAATTTCTGACTGACTGATCCATGGACATAAACAACCTCTTATTGACTTTAACTTTGAATTAAGTTCTGAACTCTTGTAACTTCTTGTTGGCTAATGAGATGGAGAGGGATTTTCTAGTACCTACAGTCTGCTTTATGAATGGGAGCCTGCATAAACCAAGAGAGAATCTATGCTTCAAACCTCAATATTCCAGAAGTCATAAATGAATGATCTTTATGACTTCAAGGTTTTTTTCTTTCCAGATTAGATTTTAAAAAATAACACGAAAAAAATAAATAAACAAAAAAACCTCAACAAACAAACAAAAAATCAAAACCAAACCACCAGAAGGGAATTCTTACAGTCATCAGGGGTCTTTGGGAAGATAAACAAGGCTTCTAAATATCTCCCACTTTCAGTGCAATGGAAACAACTAGAGTAAAACAGGAAAAGCTTTGTGTCTCCTGAGAACAGAAAAGCAGCCAACAAAACATAGACTGAAGAAAAAGACAAAATTTGGGATGTAAGGAAGAAGTGTTGTAAGATCTTATCAATGAAATACTCACTAACACTAGGGTTTGTTTGGTCAGGATTGCTTGTCTGGAATCCATCTTATGTAGATTTTTGTCAGAAACTACAACCAAAGCTCCTTTTAATTGCTCAAGTGATAATCCTCACATTCATAGTTCATAACTGGGCACACTTAGTATAAACAGCTTTGAATTTTCTTTCAATCTGTAACCAGAAAGTCTCATGTCTGGGTTTTACTTTTTAAATTTTGTCTATCTTACTAGCATCTACCATGGAAGTGTGGGTTATAGTACCTATAGAGTGAGCAGCACATATATAATATGGACTATAAGACATTTTATTGCTTCTCATGGTATTTATTGTATCTCAATGACACAGGGTAGCAAAGGACTATACGTAAAATTCTGAGATGGTTTAAAGCAAATTTAACTCCATCAATAAATTTACTGCTATGTTTTTGTGCTTGCAAATATCCACAAATATTCTCAGCATTTTTCACATATGCAGTTTAGCACATTAGCACATACAGCTACTTATCTCACTTATTATCATTGGGAACATTTTTTTCATCTTAATGTCCAGCAAGTCTCTGAGGTTTATTTTTTTTACTTTTTCTACAGTACAAGTATTATAAAAATAAATGTTTAACCCTTTTGTCCTTTTGCTCCTTTTCTGTCCTTACGTATGGAAAATTCAATTCCAGTATGAACTTTACCCAAGAGAGGTCTGAACGGTGAACCTACAATTGTTAATTTTAAATTGAACTCAAGCAATTTAATCCTGTAAAAGCTCTTTGTGAACAAAATCCACTAATAGTACTATAGTGTTATAAGCCTAGCTAGAATAGGCACTCTTTTGTGTTTTCTTTGCGAACTAATATGCTATTGGTGAATAAAACAAAAACAAGCTCATCAGCCATACAATCAGGACAGCAGAATAATTACATTTACTTTACCTACAGCAGCAAAAGGTAAATCTGGTGAAGACATCTTTGTCCCTATTGAATATGCATCTGCTTGACAAACTTTGATTACTACATGCTCTCTTATTTTCTGTATACTCACCCTCCATTTGCTGTACCCTGTAATTTCTGTTGCATTATAATGATGCATCAGCCTGTAGCACTGGATAGAGTCATCCACTGCTATACTATCACATCCTATGTAGCAAGTGACATACTTGGTGCCGTAATAGAGGACAGTGGAGTGCTTATCCCTTCCAGTAAGTCCACCTGTGATTCCCGAGTCAGCAAGTTGTTCTTTGGTTTCATCAGGAGTATTAAAAGTGTATCCATATTAAACTCAATCTCATCTTTGTCATTAGTGATACACGTTCATACTTACAATTCTTATGATCCTTGTTTGCACTGTCTTTTCTCTGATGGCCTCATATGCTATCCTGATTCTGTGTAAGAGGTTTTGCATACATGCATTACAAGATACTGTCTCCTGAAAAATCTCAATAATCTAAATAGGGCTGGGATCCTGATACCTCTTCCCCAACTGTTTTAAAGTGGAGTGGAAAGCATGCAGTTTGCCAGAAGTCACAGAGAAAACCTTGCAGGAGAGCCAAGAACTAAGACTGGATTCCTTACCTCCCAAGTCAGTGCCATAACCATAAGTCCAGCCATCCTTTCTTGCCAATGTCTTGGCAGCTGGATTATAAACCTACCTTGAGAGTAATAAAACCAGTTAGTGACGATCATCTGAACAGCACAAACCCAATAACACTGCAGAGGTGCTGGGGAGCAGACTTATACAGCCAAGAAACTCAGCTGCATTTCAGTCAAGGGTTTAGGAATAAATATGACAGAGGGCATGCACACTTGGAAATGCATTTCCACTCAGGCAATTTACTGTATGGATAGGAACTTTAAACTAGCACTGTCCCCCTTTTCCCACGGTTCCTATGTGTTTTCAGGGTGATGATCTAAAGACAGCATATGAATTCAGCCACTTCAGTGCATTTCTTTCATGCAATTACAGTTCCAAACATGAGGCAAAACAAGACAAGGGTGTGAATATTCTGAGTACATCCTGAAGAATTATTTGTTAGGAATAAACTGTGTTTGTCCTTTGAGCATTCTCCACATAGTCTTGAGGATGGAAAAAACTGGCAGGTAGCTGGCCCATGAAGGAATGAAGGAAATCACAGTTTAAAAGATGTTGACAGACCTCTCAGTAAAACTGAATCTCAGATCAGGAAAACAGGTCAAAACAGTCAGGTTTTTTAAAAGCTTGTTAAGAGTTAGGTATTTTGTCTGGCAACTGTGTAGATTTCAGCTATGTGAGCCAGTCCAAAGCATGCTTTACAGGGTCCTTTGGCCCTCGCTAAAGTGTTCTTCTCTTTTCCTTTGAGGAAGAGGGAAGCAGCCAAAGCATAAGCTTCTTGTCTTTAACCCATCTGAAGAATATGTGAGGAGGAGTACCTGTTATTTTCTATTTCCGGTTTATTTCAGGATGAAGGAGAGATAGGTTTAGATCATATCTGATTTTTGTAGTCTTGGCTAAATATAAACTAAAGCTTTCTGTATAACTAACATGAAATTTGATCACTTGGTTCTACATGGAGGGTTTAAGAAGAAAAGGAAGGTTAATCTGTTAATTCATTAATATGTAACACTGTTAATACTTACTGAGGGAATTGAGGCTAAAGATTAATGTTACTCTGAACACATGAAAAAGTGTAAGTAGTGGTAATAAAATAACAAAAGACTGGGAGAATCTTTCAAGAAAAGTTGCATATATTGTGAGCAAAAAGCACAGTACATTTGTGTTTACAGCAAATGATCTCATTAGTATTAATCACTAATTCTTCATTTTCACCCTGTTTAACAGTTTGGTATGCATATTAATGCACTGTCTCAGAGCCAAATGAGCCTTGGGCAAAAGTAATGTTTTTCACGTTTGCTGTTCGATATCTAGCTTTCAGAGGTCTAAAATACATTACTGTGTACAAACAGATATTGGTAAAATTCCCAGTAACTTCAGAGGGATACAAATGGACCCTTCCAATACAGGCATTTTAACCTAGACCTTATCAGCTCCTGCCTACCTTTCCTGATATCTTTCCTAAAGCAGATGGGGAAGTTCTGGTTTATCTCCACTGGGACAGTGGGCAGAACATCCTCAATGGATTCAGTCTCCAGACAGAGAACTGACAAGAGGTTTCAATTTACCAAATCAGTTCACTTGTAATTCTCATGGAGGAGGAGTAGATGGGAGCTACGGTGTGGTTAGATCTAACTTAATTTTAGAAAACTTCACATTACTATCTGAATTAGTTCCCAAATGTGATTCTATCTTACTACATATGCCACTTCCTCACAGCAAATTATGCATCATGCTGAAAACCAAGGATAGGAATAGAAACCTAACAGTTTTGGCTATTGTATAGTAAATGTTCAAAAAAAAACCATTAAAACCACCACTGAAATCAGGCATTTAGAAAGACTGCTAGATGTCAGATTTCCTGTGTGGCTTTAATTCAGTCTGTATGCACCTATCTATTATGGTGTGCTGTCCAATTCTGTAACTCTGTACTTTCCACTTGACTGCTATCTTATTCAGCACTGTTTTCCTTTTTCTTTATCAATCCTATTGCTGTGTGTGGCCCAATGTCTTATTTACTCTTTTTTTTATTTTCTTATTAATGATAACTTCTTCATGCAAATG
>VZRW01003241.1:0-60829 GCA_013398125.1 Aegotheles bennettii | reverse complement strand
CAGCGCAGAGCCACTAAGATGATTAAGGGAGTGGAACATCTCCCTTATGAGGAAAGGCTGAGGAAGCTGGGTCTCTTTAGCTTGGAGAAAAGGAGACTGAGGGGTGACCTCATCCTTGTTTACAAATATGTAAAGGGTGAGTGTCAGGACGATGGAGCAAAGCTTTTTACAGTGACGTCCAATGATAGGACAAGGGGCAATGGTTGCAAACTGGAGCATAGGAGGTTCCATGTGAATATCAGGAAAAACTTTTTCACTGTGAGAGTGACAGAGCACTGGAACAGGCTGCCCAGAGAGGTTGTGGAGTCTCCTTCACTGGAGATATTCAAAACCCGCCTGGATGCGTTCCTGTGTGATGTACTCTAAGTGACCCTGCTCTGGCAGGGGGGGTTGGACTAGATGATCTTTCGAGGTCCCTTCCAACCCCTAGAATTCTGTGATTCTGTGATTCCTGGTATTGGACTCACTGTTCCTTTTCTCCTCTGGATCCCAGGTTGCTGGCTCAGTCTGTTGATTGGTGGGTGTTATTCTGCATTATCCGGAGTCTTCACTGAGAGGAAGGTGATATTTGTGTCAATGGTTTATTCTTTCTCTATGATCCAAGTGGGCAGATTGTTTTTAAGTTTGCTAGCACATTTTTACATCTTTTATCACTCTGCTTTGCTGTGTAAATTCATGTTNCTGTGATTCTGTGATTCCTGGTATTGGACTCACTGTTCCTTTTCTCCTCTGGATCCCAGGTTGCTGGCTCAGTCTGTTGATTGGTGGGTGTTATTCTGCATTATCCGGAGTCTTCACTGAGAGGAAGGTGATATTTGTGTCAATGGTTTATTCTTTCTCTATGATCCAAGTGGGCAGATTGTTTTTAAGTTTGCTAGCACATTTTTACATCTTTTATCACTCTGCTTTGCTGTGTAAATTCATGTTACATCTTAATTTACCGTATGTGATTAATTTTGCAGATGTTACATACTTCTATTTTCTTTTTGTTACCCCTAAAACTTGCTTTCATGAGCTTCAGGTCTGCATTTTTTTAGCTGACCACTAGTGAGTTGCTTATAGCCATTGGGTTGCCAGTGCCAGCCTATGCCCCACGTCTTCTCAGCCCAGCCCAGTGCACCTCTGCACTGCATCCTGACTCTCCATTTCTCAAGGTCTCTGCTATTGTGCCAGGACTGAATGTCTCTACATGATATTATTGTGTTAGAGACTAAAATATCTCATTCTGCACAAAATAACTTCTTGTCAGTACAACCTCCATAAAAATATGGTTGCAGCATTGTCATGATTTAACCCAAGTAGGCAGTGGCAAGCAAAGGTAAACCAAACTAGTCATAGCCACCTGATCAGATGGAAACAAATCTGTTACAGTAAAAACAAAGCTGCAGGTAGGGCAAGAGAAGTTCAGACAACAAAATCTGACAAGCCTCAGTTCTTTACATGTTGTACAGGTACACAGTTATGCTCGTTAATGTTCAAAATAGTATCACTGAAAAATATCAATATGGTCTTGCCCATGTCTTGAACAGCAAATACAGAGTAACTCTTCATAGTCCAGTTCAAAAACAAAATAATAAAATTAGACATATTCTGTCTATTGCCAAAGGTTCAGATTATATTTAAGGTAAAAACAATCTACATGAACACACATGTTTGAGTTCACCCAGGCACAAACTTTCCTGTGAGGCTGTCAGTTTGACAGGTAATGAAGGATATTAATGGACTTTGTTTTTGTTTCTTACCCTTTAGATGGCTAAAAAAGTTCTTAGGAAAACCTGCCAATCACTGAGAACAGTGCTGGACTAAGATTTAACAGTGCTTTTCCTTTTCAGACACTGTGAATAATGATCACTAGCTTCAAAGACACTAGAAAATAAAGTTTTCCTGATGATTTATGAGATTATTATTATTTTCTAACACAGTTCCACAATAACTAGAATGTAGTGGCCAGACATCTTCCAAAGAGTTTTGCAGAAACACGAAAATTTATGTTACATGAAAACAAAAATCTTGCATTCCCTGTTTTCCACATTTTCCACTGCAATGCCCAAAAATGTTTGATTTCAACAGTAACAAGCTGAACCTGCCCCCCAGTCAGTTATCTACCCTTTCCTTCTATGATGCTTTTCCTGTTGTCTAGGTCTGTATATAATATTTCAGGGCTGTGAGCCAAATTACAATTGACAGAGAGCTATGCTTTACCATGGCTCGCTGAGTTTCCTATAACCAGGTAGAATAACACTATAATAATTGTGCTAATTGTGAATAATTGTGCTAAGCACACCTCATGTGTGATCTACATATATGGTCTAATTTCTTTAATATACTTTACTGAGCATTTGCTAAAGTCAAGGAAAAGTTGAATAATGCTTTTAATTGTCTCTAATTGCACAGGATTAAATAGCATTTATATAAAGTAAGCCTTTGATGAAAGTGTGAACTACTAGTCTCCCATTGCTGTGTATCACCCTGGATTAAATTTCAAAGGCAAAATTTACACCAGTCGTAAATTCCAAAAGGTGCACTGCCAGCCACAGTCCTAATGCTTTGCAGAGGGCTAGTATTACACAGATGGCAATGGTCTGAAAAAAGGACCTGCCAGACTATTTGCCTGGGAATCTATATGTCTTTATAATCTGTTCCCAATTAAAAGAAATCAATCAAATCATGACCACTCAGCTAGTCTTCTGTTGCAAAGACGTAAACACAAAAGTGGTTTTGAATGCTTATCTTACTAAATACTCCTTTAACTGCTATAATAAGTTAAATAAATCTGCCTACTCTTCCCTTGTGATTGCTCTTTACTTTTAGAAACAAAATGCAGTAGTCAATCTATATTTACATAATGATTGATATAGTTTAAATTAATGATGTGATAGACTAAAGAACAGTGGGTGAGACATTAAGCCCTGAATGGTTGCAATAAAATCTATTAACAAGATGGCAAAATCTGCCCTGAATTTTGCAATTGCCAGCACAGCATAGAGGAATCAAAATAGCTCAGATCCACATGGTCTGTTATGTTTTTTCTATGCCAAACATAAAAGGCATCTTGCCACAAAAAGCCAGAGCCATATAGATTAAAAAAGTTTGATTTTTTTTATTAATTGCAAAATACAGATCTGAAAATGCTACAGAGAACTGGACTTCTTAATTCATGCTTACCACTGTTCTTTATCCTATAACATCATTAACTTTAGTTTATCAGAAATAAACTTTTAAGTTTATCAGAAATACTCAGAAACAGTTTATTTTTTGTGACATATTGTACAAAAAAAAGACAATTCAGAAATAAAACTGTGTTTTACAAAACAAATCTTTTTTTAAAAATTTTTTGTTTATGTGATTTTGATTTAGACTCATTTCTAATTCTAAGCTTAGATTTGAAAATAGTATAATGAGTATTTATGCCGTAGCATCTTTCAGAATTGACATTTAATAACAATGAAGAGCATATTCTGGTGCCAAATCATTTCTCGGATCTAAATACACATATTTGGATGTGAAAGAACTTTGAAATCTAGTTTAAAGCACAAATGATTTACACTGCATGCCAGGTAAATATTTTCTCAAAAAATATATTTTCTAAGATAGTTGTAATAGGAACTAATATCTATTTGGACTACAAAACATATAGGCAGCTTGATGTGTACACATTGACAAGTTTTCTGAAAGGTTGTTTTTAATTTACAGAGTGTATACAAATAAAACAATTGTTTGCAATTGTAGATCTGTTTACACCCATATTGAAAACTGTGGTACACAGTTCTCACAGGATTGTTCTTGGCTATTTTATGCAATAACTCTATGACTAATAGCAATATTTTATAATGTGAGAAGAAAGAGCATCAGCTAGTTTTAGTGGGGCTGAGAAGTGTTGATCTGAACTAACTGGGCAGGATACCTCTATTCTCAGAATAAGGCGGGGCAAAAAACCAAAATGACATGATTTAAACTTCATCTTCAGGAATTTCAAGAAATCTTCTTTTGTTTATTTAAAATTCAGACATTCATAAGGTCTCATCATCTAGTCTTTCTTTAGTTTCATACTATTAATTAACTTTTATCTGTATATCAGATTTTTGTCCACTAAATGTTGATCTTATATCCAAAGTCAAGCAGAGACCTCAGATCTACTCAGGTCTTTTTTACTATCATTTCTCCAGCTGGAGGATGAAGAACGCAGAGAAAGTTTCTTACTCCATTTTAGGGATCAATTATCAGCCAGATGCAGACAATAAACAATTAGGAAAATGCTGATGGGTTCAATAGTTTTTATTTTTACAAATATATTTGTCTCATCCTACTCATAGCTATATGTGTGGAAGATTCTGCTTCATCTGTCCAATTGCATTACTAAATGGCCTGTGAATATTTCAAAAGTTATTTAATAAGGACCAGAAGTATATGTCACAGAAGATCAACACTTTATATTGCACTTGCTATACAAACATGGAGAGTGCCCTTGCTTCATCTGGACATGAAAAGTTTGATCACATATTTCACAAATTAGAGAGACCTTCATCAGAAACTTCTGTTTCTGAGAGGCTGATATGCCAACTCATTGATGAAATATTCAGATCTCTCTCTGTTAACAATATATTGAACCAATTTTAGTCACACACAAAAAAACCCTAAACATTAACCAATATGACATATTGCATAGTACCTGTGAGAAGTGTGACAGAGGAATTTTTTTAGCTGTACATTTCTGTACTTTATCCTTATTTTCTGCACAGTTTTACAGATAAGTATCTACAACAAAATACTATTTTTTTTCAAGCTTTTTCTTGGAAAAAGGGCTATGAAACCATCAGTATAACTGCTTGGTACTTCGAGGTAGTTGTAACTGGCTTTGTGGTTCAGTATTTCTCATCAAAGTTCTTCTTGAAACTTCTGTTCTTAGATTTATTACTTACAAATTCTTGCAGCTCACTTGCTTGCTTTACTGTGATGTTTTAAAAACTTGGCTACCTCTGTACCACTTAAGTACTCTTCTATCAATGTTAATTAGTCATCTGAGACATAAACAACCCTCCACTCTAGGTTAAACTGGTGTCAGCATGTTGTGTTGGCTGGAGCCATACTTTTGTTTCTCTTCACTTATGTTAAAAGACTATTCCTTCCAACATGCAGTGGGATCTGTGCAGACCTCCACATGCTCACCTCTGTTGTTTTGTGGGCTCAGCCTTCCAGGGAGTGTATCATTGCTAAATGGAAAGTTTTAATTTGGCTTTCCCTATTTTAAAATACACATGTTCTTGCCTTCCTGGAAGTCTACAATATTTCACTTGTCTCGAAGGACTCCTGGAAAACTGCTTCAATGTCATTTTTCTGTTTAGCACATGACTTGGCTACAATTTCTGTTTGCATGATTGGGATGAGACTTTAAACGCTTTGAGGTTAAAGGATCTCTCAATAGTGGGTGGGCATATTGTGTAATTCTCTTTTATGACAATTGTATCTTCATATCTGAATCCTACTTAGTCTGCATTAAAAGTTGCTTCCATCATTGTGATAGATTTGGAGTTTTCTGGGTGGCAATCGATTAAATAAATCATAGAAACAAACTACATTTATGAGAAGGCTTTTCCTACTATTAAATCACAAGATGTCTACAAGCTTGATAAACTACATGGAAACTGTTAATAATGATACAAAGATATGGCTTTTGTTGTGTTTTTTTCCCACCACTACAGCTGGTCATGGATATTACAATGCACTCAAAGAAAGATGTTTACTCAAAAGCAATAAAAACTAGCCTTAAAAACCATGAAATAGATCTATTATGTCTGAGACACATTTCACTGAAAATGGTTAAATGAAACAGAAGTGGCATATTTATTCCTACTGATGACCTGAACTTGTTAATTTTCAGCCACTGAGCTTTATTCACACTTACACCTGTAGCTCTTCACATGATCTGAGCATGGTAAAGAAGCTTTTATACTGTAGTAAGTGTATAAAATGCCCTCTTTGTAAAGAAACATCCAATCCATATTTTAAAATTATGTCCATTAAATAAAATCAAAAATCGCAAAGTGAAACTCTTAGACTTTATTAAACATATACAAGACTACTAAACATGAGAAGGCTAATGGAATCTGGTTCTGTGGCTACTCAAGAGGTAAACCTTTTTGGGAGAGTAGTTATTAACTAAAAGATTACATAAGGTTCAGAAGTCATCATATAAAATTGTTCTCCTTAAGCGGTAGTTCAAAGGAAAAGACAATATAAAAAAATTTTAATAAAGATAGTTATTAATGAAATTTCAATGTATTAATTGAAATGATGCTCTGTTATGTCTTAAAGTTGAAAATTGAAATCATATTAAAGTTCTGTTGGGAAGTTATTGATAAACGGTGAAGAGCTGACCAGCAAATGCAGAGACTGCATACATGGTTATCATATCTTGTAAACGATCAGAAGCCCAACAGTAGAAAGTGTGATAGATTGTTTTACTGACATTTAAGACTTGACAGAATTCGATTTGAAGTTTATTAGTACTTTATAAACTAAACAGTGACCAAATAACCATAGTAATTAAACAACAGGTGGCCAAACCTACTCACAGATCACAAAATCTTCCTTCCACAAGTCTTTGTTTTCCTGTGCTCACTAGAGGGAAGTAATCATCTGGAACCCCCAAACTAAAGCAAACATTTATGATAGTGAATCATAGGTCTTCAAGCAAAGAAGAGTATGAAATATATTCTAGTCTTCATTCTGACATCTTGGTTATTTTTAAAGAGTAAACTTTTACTTGAAATAGGAAGATCAGAGGCTTCTAACAAGAGATGCACGTTAGGAATATATAAACATCTTGGGACAGTGGACCTTAATCGTCACATTAAGAGCTCCACTGACAGAGGCTTATGTCATTCTTAATGATTTCTATAAATACACATCAGCATTGCTGTACAGTCACATTATGAGTCACATGTTCCACTCCAATGTAGCTTTTAGGGTTTTTAGTTGTTTTTTTAAAAATTTTATTTTCCAGAGAAATCTGCTCTGTGCCTGAAACAGTGACACCATCATTTCTACAGCACTACGATTTAAATAAGAACTTGATCTAGTTAGAGAATGGTGTACTAATGCTGGAAAATGCAAGACAATTAGCACTTTTTTACTGTTGATTTGTAAATGTTGAGAAGGGAAAAGAGAAGAGAAGAGAAGAGAAGAGAAGAGAAGAGAAGAGAAGAGAAGAGAAGAGAAGAGAAGAGAAGGCTATAGCAACAGAAGAACGAATTTATCTTTCTATATCCCAGAATTCAGTGGAGTGATGAAATATCCAAGCTAATTTTAAATGATCAGGAACAGTGACAAAAAGAGGTTCTCATATAGTTCACGTTTTGCTTCCATTTCTGCAGGACTGTAGATAACTACAGATGACCTTCTTCTCCAGGCTTCCTTAATAATCTTTTTGACTATTAAGAATAATGAGAGTAGTCAGATCTATATTAATGGAGTTGTCTAAAAAAGTCTTTTTAGGGTACAATTTGACGTATTTCTCTTACCCTGTGCTGAACCCTGGGGGACAGGCTCAGGTGTAGAGTTCCAGACTGTAACCAAAATTCAGTGAAATAAATTCCACCTCAATGGCCAAATTACATATGTGAGGCCTGCAGTCCAGCATAATCATTTAAAAGATTGTCATTGATATGAATTACCTGGGGTAGACAATGTGGCATTGATGAGATGAAATTGCCTATAAACCCAACACCCTAAATATTTAACTTTAACATAAAACCTATTAAATACATTTTAATATTTAGCATTTGCAATGTTCTTTTACTTTATGATATGAAAATTTTTCAGAAATGCCACACCAAGATGGCTTCCTTCCATCTATATAACTCCTTGTGTCCAATATGTTTCCTGTTTCTAGGCAGCTTCTTGCTCAGGACTTCATTTTGGAGAACCTCAGAAATGTATTGTTCTTGCCAGTTCTTTTGTCCAGGGGCAGGATTTTTGTGGAATTCAAGCGTCTCAGTAAAGCTATTTGTCTCTATCAACATGTGAACTGTCTCCTTTGAAGTTTAGGCTCACAGCAGGTTCAAAGCATTCTGAGAGCTTTAAGACAGGTTGTAGAAGGCCATAGCTTCATGACATATATAATGTGGATCTGGAGAGGAAGCAGAGAGGAGCAGAGGATCTGGAAATGTACATGAGCTTCTTTTTCTGGCAGCAAAATTGTTACATTATTTAATCTTTATTGTCTCGTTCTTCACTTTAGGCAAAGTTAAAGTGGGACAGAAAAGGAAGGAGATGTGATGGCAGGTTATATGTTTACATGAGCTAAGAACTGCTTTCTGCCTTAAGTACTGCCAGCACCTCAGCGCTTCCAGGATAGAAGTATCAGACCCTCCATGTGGAGCGAGTAATTACCAACGCATCTTATATACAGGTTTGTTGGAACTAAGCCAGTTGCAAGACAGATGAGCACCAAGACAGAACTGCTGTATGAAAATATTTGGTTTAAAAGATAAGAAAAAAGTAGATACAGAATGTGATTGAACATTTTATATAAAAGTATCATTCCATTACATGGAATTTTTTAAAAAAATTAGTTCCAGAAAATATCACTTCAAAACTCAGAATATGGTAAAACACATTTGCTTTTATGTAATTAATACAAAAATCATAAGCAGTAATCAAAAGTAAGAAAGGTCTTGACTATTCAAACACAAAGTATAGCTTAATTTATTGCATGTCAAATAAATTGGTATTTGTGTCTAATCCTGTAGAGTGATGCTTTAATTTACAAGCCTTTATTATAATTATTTATATTAAAACAAACAAGCAAGCAAACAAACAACAACAAAAAAAGAGAAAATCACAAAAAGCATAGGCTGGAAGGGACCTCTGTCTGCCCTCTAGTCCAGACCCTTGCTCAGAGTAGGGCTAATTTCTGTGTTAGATTGGGTTGCTTGGATAGAGTTTGATTTTGAATATCTTCAAGGACAAAGATTCCACAGCCTCTCTCAGCAGCTTGTTTCCTTTCTTAACTAAGTGTATAGTATATTCTTTATTCCCTATAGCTAGTCAGCATTCCTGTTGCAACCAGACACCGCTCTTTTTTGTCTGCAAGTTTGTCATCCAACAACCTACATAATTTTCAGCGAATCTGGTATATGGCCATTCAATTCATAGTCTCCAGTGATCCACCTTAGATGCAGGACTTTGCATTGGTCTTTGCTGAAACTGATGAGGCTCCTTTTGATGCTTCTCCAGCTCACAAAAGTCCCTTTGAGCAGCAGCACTGCCTTTCATCACAATGACTGCTCCTGCAATTTCATGTCATCTGCAAAATTGATGAGGGTGTTTTCCATCCCATCATCCAGAATATTGATGAAAGTTTTAAACAGCATTGTACTCAGTATTGACCCCTAATAAAGGCCACCATTTAGGGGCCAAACAAATGATCTCCATTCTTTGGGCCCAGCGGTTCTTCCAGTTTTCTGCACATCTTCTAGTCTATCCATCCACTCCATATCTTCCCAGTTTAGCTCAAGGATACTGCAAGATACTACACTGAAAGCCTTGTTAGGGTCGAACTGGCACCCACTGCTTAGCAAGTCGCTTCATCCCAAAAAGCAATCATGATCAGGCAAGAACACCAGGTAAAGCCCTGTGAGCCAAATAACCTTTCTGTCCTACGAGTGCCTGAAACTGACCTCCATAAGGACTTGCAGCACAATTTTCTCAGGGACTAGGTTGAGACACGCAGCCAAAGGTTTTGCAGAGGCTTCTTCTCATCCCTCCTGAACATGAGCGTTACATTTTCTTTTTCTATGACTGTATTGGTGGAGTTCCTCAGGGATCAGTACTGGGACCAGTTCTCTTAAATATTTTTGTTGGCTACATGGACGGTGGGATTGAGTGCACTCTCAGCAAGTTTGCTGACGACACCAATCTGTGTGTTACAGTCAATGTAAGGGATGTCATCCAGAGGGACCTTGAAATGCTTGAGAGGTGGGCCCATGCAAAGTTCAACAAGGCCAAGTGCAAGGTCCTGAACATAAATTGGGGCAATCCCATGCACAAATACAGGCTAGGCAGAAATTGTATTGGGATTGGGAACCGCCCTGAGGAAAAGATCAACACGAGCCAGCAATGTGTGCTTGTAGCCCAAAAAGCCAACGGTATTCTGGGCTGTATCAAAAGAGACACGACCAGCAGGTTGAAGGAGGTGATTCTCACCCTCTATTCCACTCTCATGAGACCCCACCTGAAGTACTGTGTCCAGTTCTGGATTCCCTAACATAACAAGGACTTGGAGCTGTTGGAGTGAGTCCAGAGAAGGACCATGAAGATGATCAGGGGGCTGGAGCACCTATCCTATGGAAATAGGCTGAGAGAGTTGGAGTTGTTCAGCCTGTAGAAGAGAAGGCTGTGGGGAGACCTCATAGCAGCCTTCCAGTACCGAAAGGGAGACAACAGAAAAGCTGGAGAAGGACTTCTTACAAGTGCAGGTAGTGATAGGATAAGGGGAAATGATTTCGAACTAAAGGAAGGTAGATTTAGATTGGATATTAGGAATAAATTCTTTACTGTGCAGGCGGTGAGACACAGGCACAGGTTTCCTAGAGAGGTTATGGATATCCCCCCCCCTCCCAGAAGTGTTTCAGGCCAGGTTGGATGGGGCTTTGAGCAACCTGGTATAGTGGGATGTGTCCCTGCCTCTTGCAGGGGGGGTGGAACTAGAAGATCTTTAAGGACCCTTCCATCTCAAACCATTTTACGATTCTGTGAAAGCAAGTCACCTGCATCATCTAGCTATGGGCCTACATGGTCTTTTCATTGCAGCTGTTGCAGATGATAAGCTGTTATTTTGCATTTAGCATCCTTCATCAATTCCAAATCAAGCAAAGTCAAGGTTTGGTGTTCCTAAATCCATCCCTGTGTGCCTGCATGATCCTTCTACATTCGTTCTGGGCAGAACGTCCCTGCTTCTGCCCTCTCCACACTTCGATTTTGAATTTCCTCTGGGATTCTCCATTCAGCTAAGCTGTCATGCAGCTATTCTTCTTAGAGAGTTTTGCATAAATAACAGTTTTATATTACAATAGACTGTTTTTCACAGCTTTCAGTCACAGGGGCAGATACTGACATCAGTTAATCTGTTTAATTCCACTGAGTTCAGTAAAGGTACTTCCATTTGTGTCAGCTCTGAATCTGGGTCATTCCTAGAGTTTTAATTAATCATGATTTACTGTTTCATGACACAGTGCAAAATGTATTTACAGCGTCTTTTATGCAGTAGTTTGGCATAAGAATTGATACCCTGTAGCACTGAAGAAAAAATAAATTCTATGAGGTACATGATTGCATTTTGGAAAGCCTATTCCTTAGGTTTAATTTTTTTGTGTGTGTTAGAACATAATTGCATTGTTGTGGAATACAAGTAAAATTTTTACTTCTTCTTCTATACTTCTACTTACTTCTTCTATACTTCTACTTACTTCTATTTTAGTTATAAATTTAATATTCCATTTATTTTATATTCATGGTATACTTGTAAGATCTGTCCTTAAAATGCATACACATGCTACCACCTTCTTATTCAATAACTGGGATCTACACATCTATAGGTGCAGATATGAAATTATCTCCTCTGTATGTTCAGGAAGTGGAAAAGAAGATATAGTTACATATTCTGCACTGTTTTTTCGGTATAATCTCATATTACTGCAGCTGTGATTTTCACACACACGGTCCTTCAATTGAACAAAACAAGAATAGTTTGCAGAATATTGCAACTATAAATTTAAGTATCCAGTGGCATATAATGCATCTTTATATGTGAGAAAAAAATGTCAGTGGCTCCCCTTCTGTTTCTCTATATATAGCTATAATTTTGGTTCTGTTCCTTATAAAAACATGGAAATAGAGAACTCAAGAGACCATATTCAGACCACCAGGTCTTATTGCAATCTTACATCATACTAATTTTACTTCTCTAGTTTTAGTATTATTTTCCACCTATTAATTGACATCAGAACACTGATTGTGATGACAGCAAAGGCAGCATTGTGTCTGATGGGATCAGGTTTAATATCGATACTCCGATTACCACTCTAGCTGCAAGAGAATATTGAGATTTTGTTTCACTGTTCAGTTCAACTAAAATCTTTATGTACCTGGCAGAGTAAACAGCTGTATATTTTTTTGAGCCAGACTTTTAATTAATTATAGGGTAGGATGAAAAACCAGCTTATTTAACTAACATTTAACATAACTTCAATGTGTAATTTGAAATAATCTTATTTTCGCAGATTTTTAGATCATAATTTATTTTTATAATTAGATATACACACAAAATAGAAAAGTCAAAGAATAATTTAATGGTTTGTATTTAGTTCACCCTCTCAAGTTAAGCTGTGCAGGTTTTTAAGAATGGATAGAGTCTGTACCTGACTTGTAAAACACAAGAGCGCTTCCTAAATTGCTTCCAGAAGTAGTGTACTTCAGTTTACTGAAACTGACTAGTCCTGATATTCAAATACAATTCTCCCAAACAGGGAGTCTGTGCAGCTATTGTCAAAAAGATTAAACAAGTTTGTGTAAGAACTGGTAGCCTGTTTGTTAGTACAAATCTCTTTCATAATAACTGTGGAAGTACCTGTGGAAAAGAAAGCCAATTTTAGATTATCATCATAATTATACATATTGGGATACAGGACAGTGAAAAACACAGAAGAAACCAAACAAAAAGGGGGAGATGGGTGAATAAAAAAGGGAATAACCTTTTGCAGCTTCTAAGCATTTCTGAAAGGAGAACAGTTGTTTATCTCCTGCCTGTTTTGCTCCCAGGTGTACTTTTTATTTCTCCGGACACATCGCATCTCCTTTACTGACAGTGGTCAACAGCACCTCCCTGTGCAGCACGAGCCTCTGAGTCTCTCCAGGGAGAGATTCTGCATGACAGCTGTGGAGCCTGCTCAGCCTCAGCCCAAGGCTGAGTGTGGTTCTTTCTGTGAAACACTATTCGAACAAGACTAATGTTGCCAGAGTTTTGGCAGCTTGACCTTAACACTGTAACCTCTCAGTCTGCACTCCTCATAAAAAAAGACCCCAAAGTGCCCTAAATTCTCCAGCAATTGCACTGTGTCCAGATCCATTTAGCTAGTTTAAATCAAAGCAGTCTACGCATAGAAATATGCTACATTAAACTAATGGGTGATTTGCCCCTAATTGCATATACAAGTATATACCCAGCATTAATAATCCATAAAAATATCAACAATTTGAGTGTTTGCTAGCAGAAAATTAGAGTTGGGGTATTGTAAAAATACATATATTATTGTATAGATTCCTGATGTTTGGCTTTTATATTGCTATTTTCAATGCTTGTCTCAGTTGTCAAGATCTGTCTTCTTTTACAGCTTGAGGGTGTCTGTGGAAAAAAAAATCCACTTATACCGAAGGTATTTTATGTGAACTGGATGGGAGCACATTGTATTATTCCTGGACAAATGCCTTGGGAAGAGCTTAAAAGAAGATGAATCAGTGACTTGACCCATAGACTATTAAGTCAAAAAAGGTGATTACACAAATCTAATGTTCTTGTAGATGGTATACAAGAACATTACACTTAATTTGTGAGCTATCCTTTCATCTTGCTTTCCCACCAATACAAAAGCCTTTGGGGTTTCTGGAGCTATAATTCAACTACTTTCACTGCTTAGTTTTACATAAAGGCATAATGAGTGAACTTATGTCCACTAACATCATTGGAATCAGCAGTGTTTGAAATTGCAGCCAAGATGCAAACTGAGCATTCGTCTATGAAGTAAATGGAGTTAAAGACATTTATACTACCTAATAACCTTGTATTGATATCAACAGGTACAGTTCATCTGTGAAAAGATGGTACATAGAAATGTATCTCCACAAGGAAAAATGAATTTTCTACTTTACTAACAGACTTTAAGAGGAAAGACTGATCAAGTTAACAAGAAGGATCTGGTATGAAATATCAAAGGGTATTTCTTGGGGACGTGGTGGTTTTTATAGCTTTTTTCTTTGTACTGTCATTTTTGACAGTAGGAAAACTTTGTGCAACCATTTTGGCAAGTACTTTGAGCACTTATAGCTTTCAGCTCCAAGGTAGTACAATCTATATCCTCCAATTATTTCCAAGGTTTGCAAATGAACCCTTTGTTTATGATAGGAACCTTCCATCAGATACACAGTTTGTCAGTGTGTGCTGAAACTGCATCCTTGCAAAAGTGTCAGGATCACAATTTAAATGTCTAGACTCAATTTTTGGTAATAATTTCATTATATTTGTATTTCATCAGGCATCTAGATCTAGCACTTTTGTTTGAATAGGATTTGTACTGGACTTTGAGGAGGGCTAAATATGATTATATATATTGAAATACATTTCAGGGCACTCTCCTCTTTGCATCTAAGTTTTATCAACCAGATCCTGCAAGAAAGCTCATACTTCTTCTATTTGCACTTCTATTCTATTAAACAGAAATCATTACACTGCTAACACCTACTGTAAAGTTCTTTCTTCTACAAGACAGGCATAGACATTTTATTTCATACGGCATGAATGTGTATCATTAAAATCAGCTGGACTATTTACACAGCATAACATTATATAATAATATAATTTTTTGTTGGGCTGAGGCTTAACCATATACATAAGTCCACTTACTCTAAATGAGTTACCTGCAACATTTAAATTTTAAAAATATACAGAAACAAACATTTGAAGTCTGGCAAAATTATAATAGGATAACAATAGGCAACATACCTTCAAGAATTTGGCAGTATTAAATGGGTTTTGTTGCTGCCATGGAAGTTAGTATGTAGAACAAGTTATGCAAAAATCAGCAGCATTAAGAATATATTACTTCCCCTCTTCCACAGTTCCAGAAATACTTTTGATATTAATGCTAATACATTAAATTTAATGGATTTAGGAAATGATCGGTTTGTAATTCCATATGTTTAATATTAAAATAAAGTGTTTCACACTGGTACTCTGGTAGATGTCACTTCACAGTGAATTAAAATTACTTCAGACCTCAAGAATCAAAGAAGAATTCAAAATTATACTGCTATATAGTCACACTCACGGATATAATTAAAGGTCTGTCAGCACTTTCATTACATAAAGCCATTTTTAAGCAGTTTATAAGTTGGCCATGACATTTTGCTTAAAGCTGGAAATGGGCTGTGAGTTTCCTGCCCGGGAGTAAATTTTTGTTTCTTATGAATGTAATTGGAATCAGATTATCTTCATGTGCCTTTCATCCGTGACAAAGGGGTTAAAGAATATAGTCTAGTTTTTACATTCTTCCCACACGTACAAAATAGCTCTATGTTTCAGTTTAGCACCTTGCTGATAATTAGACTCCATCAGTATATAGGCAAATAAAACAGATTCATGGCACAGGCTAGATCACTGGCCCATAGATATGTGTACTCTTTAAAACACAACTCGGGTGTGTTTTTTGCCAACTCCAGCTAGGGCTTTCCCAATGTTCATTGGCACTTTGGGGAATACTACAAGCTAAGGGCAGTTTGGATGTAGCTATGCAGTTTTGGCGGTTTGGGGGAAAGAGTTTAGTCATAACTCTGATATAAACTATGACAAGTCATTTGGCCTTAGGGCCAGAGAAAATTCTCATTTTATTTGCCATTTTTTTTATAGATGGCAAGTAGATGAACCTGTTTTATTTGCCAGTATAGACCTACTCTTAGTGTATTTTGCAGAGACAGGTCAAAGATGTTTCCATTATAGCACATGCTCACCATGATAGCTGGTACACAGTGGTCTAGGACCATTTTAAGATACCAGTTTGGTTTCAGCTTAATTCTAGATAAGAATAGATCAATTTCTATGGAAGGATCAAAACAAAAAATAAAATTGCTCATCTATTAATACTAGTACTTATCCAAAATGTATTATTGGTTAGGCAGATCTTCAAGAAAATCAAAAGATGAGATTATGACACAATTATTTAAAGAAGGACAGTTCATAGTTATGCTGCTTAATTGACTGCTGTGGGCTTTTGAGGCAAGAGGCAAGATGAATGTATGCACAGTCACTGCCAGCGAATCCTTTGAAAAGAAAGTGCTTGCTCATTCCCAAGAGAAATCATGAGATAGATGAAGAGGTTAAAGGAGCTCAGCATGCCCATCCTCCATTTAGACAAACCTTTTCCAGTATATGGAGCATTTCCAGCACTTCTCTCATCACCTTGAACAACATCCCAAGTGGAGTCACAAGTTGTTCTCACGACTGAAAGATAAGCAGTACAGACATTATTTCTTTATAAACAAGTGTCATCATAAATCAGGAAATATGACAGAAACACTTTAATTTCATTAGTAGTCAAAGTAATTTTTGAATCATAAAACTCACAAAGAATTAAATCTTTGGTAAGAAGATTACTGTAGCCTGTTCCACTTCTGCGCCTGCCTAAGTAGGGAGTTCTCAGAGAGGAACTGTTTGGGGAAGGTCGACACCATATCCTTAAAAAAGACATTCAGAAAGTTATCAACAGCATGAGGTTGGCCTGTCTTATAAACCCAGCAGTGACATGGTATTACAACTTCTGACACACTCTCTACCTGGAAAATAATAATTAAAACTTACATACTGTCACCAGTTTACCTAAGATAGAGGGAAATTATCTGCCTGCACTCAGAATGAATATCTGTAAATAAATTCAGTGGGACAAGAAAGGAGAACCACAGTCACAGAAACATCATTGCTGTTACCCCAAAAAAATAAGGAAAAAGAAAAGACTATGCTCCTGCAAAAAATAAGGATAGGCACTTCCTTATAAACTTGGGAGAAATACGACAGAAAACCCCACAGACAAACAAGCAAACAAAAATGCAAGTAAAGAAAGAGCAAAACACTTGATAAGGGATCACTTGAAACTTAGTCCTTTCCATGGATGCTTTACACCCTAGGCACATCACAGGCAAGAACCAGATGGATAATGAGATAGATAATGAGGTATGTTTTCCCTTATGAAAGATCATGGCAAGCTGGATCTGCCCTTACTGAGTAGTAGTAATGACCTGGAGGAGCAAACATTAGCACTCAGAAGGGAAATTCACCATTGTAGGTTGTTTTGATAGTGAAACTTCATAAACAATTAAAGAAATACAAGTATCTGGCTTGAGATTGTTACTTCAAGTTAATGGAAAACCCAGATCTAGCAAATTATGGACTCCATCTGCTGTGATTGACTCTCAGTGAATTGGAAGTAAATATAGTCTCTGTTTCTTAGGCAGATCAGCCATGTGTTTTTCTTGCTATTTTTCCAATTTTCACAGGAATACTTCATGCGAAATGCAATACTGATGTTTGCCTGATATTCCAACCAATTGTGGGGTGACACAACATAGGAAATTTCTGAAAAAGAATGGAAGATTTTTGTCTACAACCTTTGAAATAACAGGTACTTTTGCAGTAGTAAAATACATTCTATTGCTGTCACTGCTTGACACTTCTGTAGACCTTTGGTGAGGAACAGGAAGGCTTTCATAGTTAAAGGAGACTGCAAACTAATAATACCTAAATGAAAGATATTATGACTAAATAAAAAAATGAGTAGATAAACTAGAAATTTATCTATAGGTTTCTACTACTGGACCTGTTGGAATGGGTCCAGAGGAGGGCCACAAAGATGATCAGAGGATTGGAGCATCTCTCCTTTGAAGACAGGCTGAGAGATGAGGTTGTTCAGTCTGGAGAAGAGAAGGCTCTGGGGAAACCTTAGAGCAGCTTTCCAGTACCTGAAGGGGGCCTGCAGGAAGGCTGGAGAGGGACTTTTTACAAGTTCATGTAGTGATAGGATGAGGGGGAATGGTTTCAAACTGAAAATGGGTAGATTTAGATTGTATATTAGGAGGAAATTATTTCCTGTGAGGGTGGTGAGACAAATGGCAGAGTTTGCCCAGAGAAGCTGTGGCTGCCCCCTCCCTGGAAGTGCTCAAGACCAGGTTGGATGGGGCTTGGAACTAGCTTATTTTTAAGGTTTCTTCCAACACAAACCATTCTGTGATTCTATGAAGTGCAGTTGTTAAAAGTTGTTTTGAGGTATTTTGTACAGACCCAAAAAGAAAGCCAAACGCAAGACTCAAGGAACCATTGGAATAGGAAAAAGCCTGTTTTGAACATTTGAACACTGACTGTAGCATCGTATGCCGGTTCATGAAAGGAAAAGCATATTTAGCTTATGTGAACTGCTAAATATTGTTTCAGATCTTGGCAGAAGTTATTTATTCCTTCCGGTTTAAGAGAGTGAAATTTAGCAGTAAGTACATAACTTTTTCCAAGTCAATAAAGAAAATTATTTTTGCCATTTAACAGTTTTTGACCAGTCTCTTGTGACCTATGTAATTGTTAAAGAGTCCAGCAAAATATTTTGCAATTGTAAGATTTATTTATTTTTTTTGCCTGGTCTAAAATCAGCACAGATTTTGTTTTACAGTGCACTACCTATATGCAAGTTAAAGTGTGGAGACAGGGATGTTTCCTTATCATGTAACTCCTGTGTGTGGAGTCTGGGAATATCTTATAACTCAAAATATGAATCAGGTGGATTTATCTGCAACTACTATGCTTTCCATATTTTATTATCTGAACTAATCTAAAAACTAACTGTAAAGAATCTGGCCTTCATTGTATACTGTACTGTTTAAATACTAATTTCATTCGTGCTCTGGGTTTTAAGTACAAACTTTTTCAAAAGGGCTTTTTGTTCTTAAAATACATGTTTGCCACTATTGAATTCTTCAATTTGTTTTTCCAGAATGAGAAAACTAATCATCAAATACATCTGAGATCTGGTCCTGGGACTAATTAGGAACGCAAAGGATCTACGCAAACTGGCCTTTAGACTTTGGAAGAAAGTTGACGTCAGAGGAAGATTAGGCATGGCATGGCTTCACCCTCCCATGGTCCAACACTCAGAAATCTTCCCATCTGATAGTAGTGACAAAGTGGAGAAAAGGGATATGGCTGGTGCTGATGGAAACAATTTAAATTCTTCATTTACACTAATAAAGAGTTAGTGAAGGACTGTTCTGCACATGAACAGCTATTTTAAGCTCATTTCATTGTGCTCATTGAGGATTAGAGGAAAACAAAGAACATGAAGAAAAAAGTGCATGAAAAGCATCATAATCTTCATCGCATTTTTAATAATTCAATAATTTTGTCTAAATTAATATATTTTAAATAATAAAGATAAAAGAGGAACATTATTGACTCCAGGAATTGCTCTTGGGTTTTTGGACTCCACCCTTTGAAAGTTAAAAGTGGTGGGGACTGTAAGGCAGTCTCAGCCAACATATATTAAAGTCCATAGAATGAAGCCTACTGACTAAGTAATAATTTAATTTTCCATTGAGATTATTATGAGTCTACCAGATTAATGAATTTATGTTGGGCTTTTAGGCACCATCCAAGGTAACTTAGGCTGGGATATGTGCACTTCCACTGTACTGTGAAAGCAGTACATAGTTCAAAATGTGCAGATTTTGATTCTCAAACAAATTGTTCTGAATCCCACCCTTGGGAATATATTTTTTATTACTTCACTAGTTCTAGTATTCTAAGAATGGTAAACAGTACTTTATTAATTAATTTTATAAGGCAGCTTATAAACTTTCAGGCTCTTGGTAAAATATGAAACAGCTCAGTAAAATGAAAAGGCATGTTTTGACTCTGTCACAACCATCCTGTGACACAGAGATTGGACAGTGTTTTCCCTTTAAGTCTACATAACGTTATCCTAGGTGTGGTAATATGACTACTACTACTTTAAATAAAAATAAACTTCAGCTTAGGCTTCATGATGGTGTATCCCAAAATAAATTAGTTGTATTGCATATTTTTTCTTAAAATAAAATAGGTCAAGTTATTAGAAAAGTAATACCTCTTTCTTACTCTTAATAACCATTGTCTTCTCCAGTTCTTAACCGGTTTAATGCTAATTTCTTATTTTCTGTCTAACAGGCTGATTGGCAAGCAAACCACACAGCTGCAAGGCCTGTTAACTGCAGCTTATACTCTGAGTGCTCAACTCTTATGAAAATCAGGTCAGACAGCTGAGGTCAGAGCCTGGACTGCTATCAGTTCCCTACCTTCCTAGTTTGGACTGAGTTAAAGAAAAAACTCAGACCAGCTGACTGAAGAAGTCTTTTCTGGCTTTGAAGCTTGGAGAACTATTGCTAGCAATTTTTTAAATTATTTTTTTTTTTCCAAATACAAGGGCTCAGTTGGCCCTTTTCAAGGTGGAAGCAAGTGCAAATAAAAGCAACAGTTTGCCTTAATAGGCTGGTTTACATTCTCTGGGTTCGCGTAAATGATATTGATGTAAGAGGTCATGCTGAGGTCACTATTTTTGAGTACAACTAGCTGAACTTGTTTTGGCAAAACATTTTTGAGAGAAGGAAGTTTGTTCTGTTTGTACTGACAACTTTCCGTTTTCCTAAAACTTTCAGTGAAAAAATATTTCTGAAATTAAAGTGATTTCACTTTAATTGAAAGTGATTCACACTTAATTTCTCACAGTCTGTAAATGCATCCAAAAGCAAAAAGTAGAGATTCTTTACTGAAGAAACCATGAAGACTTTTCAGTCAGGTGACCTAATCTTTTTCAGGAAATGTAAAATTTTTGCAAGTAGAAATTATAAATTCCAACTGTTGACTAACAGTTCAAAACTCTTCTCAGCCCATGAGCTAAATATTTCACCCAGTAACCATCCAGTCCTCTGCCCCTCTAATTCTGATTTTTAGATCCTAGTAATCCCTACTCTCATTTAAAACACAGCATCACTGTGCAGATGCACAGCAATATGGGACACACCTTGTTGTGTTTTAGATCTTTAAAGACTATTACGAGGGTAGGTTTATATTAGGAAAGTTCTTCATGATTTCTTTTTTAGAACAGTCTGGATACTTGTTGTTTAGCTAAGCTATACAGGAAGTCACTATAAATTAGAAAACTCACTCAAGAACTTGAATAAATAATAGGTTGCTTAACTCCAGGTTTTGGGCTCTTGCACTTAACTTGAAGAAATATGTAAATTAAAGACTATAAAGTTAGTTATCTTCAAAAAAACTCTATAGCCATTATGATTACTGTATTGTAGGTCACATCCCATGCTCAGTTTTGGATTTGCAATGAATGTATTTATTTTCACAGCCCAAGAATCCATATCCTAAAGACGAAGTAATATAGATAAAATATAATGTAGTACAGATTCACTATTCAGTTTGTGTGTTATAATAGATGGTAGTTAACCAAATGCAACAGAATATATTTTTTCTCATCAGATAATTCACTTTCACTTCCTAAATTAGTCTCCATGTTTAATGTATACATATGCATCACTTTACAACATTTTCATAAAACTATTTTTGTGGGGGATTTTTGTCTCTGTTATGTAACTGAAACTTCAGATTTATATCTTCATCTGCATGCCTGCCCACTAAGTTAACCAAAAGAGAAAATCAAATAATTGCAGTATTTTATTAGTCTTAACAGTCTGAAAAGCACCTCTTTTTAACGAGATAACATCTTACATCATGAAACAAAAGAGATGCTCATTGAAGGCAAAATAATATGTTGCAAAGAGTGGGTTTTGAAGTAATCATTGAAAATAACATTGAGATTGTGTTTCATCCATCTATTAAGAAGAACTCTTTAGGCACTAAGAAAACAAGACTTTCTCATTTTATTTTCACTCTTAAAATTCAGAATCATGATCAGTTGTTAAAGTGTCACCTTTCATATTCTTTTACTTTGCCGCTAGTGTTTAATTGTCAATAACTCTTCATATTTTTACATATTCCTGGCATAGTACTTTGTGATGCATTTAATTTGATTGAGCGGTTTCCTATTGATTTAGTCTTATTGACTGTTCCACTCCTGACCATCTGACCTGCTTTTGTTTCTCCTGAGTTTAATCTTATTGTTGCAGTTTGTAGCAGTACTATACATATCACTGGTCAGCACATTTGAATTAATTATATTTTTCCAAAGAAAAAATGGGACAAGAAACTAGGCCAATCATTTACCATTAACCAACAGAAACATATTCACACTAGTGGTCCCAAATGTTCCCTGGGCCTCTGTTTAAAATTAATCCATCAGAAAATCACATGGAGGATGCTCAAGACCCCCCTCCAATTATTTAAAATCATGTCATTAAATCAGACAAATGCTGGCACTGCAACTCAGCAGGCGCTAATTTAACCCATGTGCTTTGGGACTGTTCCTACATCCTTTTGTCTTAGCCAGAATTTATGCAAGAATTATTTTTTTCCTATAAAATAAAATTGTATTACAAAATAACCATGCAATTTTAAGCTCAACGGGTTCTAAATGGAAGCTGGATAAATAAGAAAAAAACCCTTTACCTCAGCAAAACATATAATGACTTCTTGGAGACTAATACTATAGGAAGGAAGATCCAAAAAGTGCCAAAAATCTGAAGTCTGGAACACAAGCATGGAAGTCCAGCCACCATGGAATTATGTTCCATAACAAAAATAATCAAGATAAATTCCTATAGATACATGACATTATTCTGGAAGTACTTTGTTAAAAATAGTAAATGTGTGCTACATTTCAGACTCAGTCACCTTTCTTGTCTTTCTACAGTTCTTTCTTTCATTTCTTCTTATTGTTTCTTAATTTTTCCTGCTTTGTCACTTTTTTATTATCTTCCCATATTTCTCCTCTGTTTTGTCTTCTCACATTATTTCTGCTTCTTTCCCATGTTTAGTATACCTTCTTTTGAAATCTGTGTGTGAAGGAAAGAGACAAAAAAGTTAAAGTTTAATATCATTAGGATTTTTCTAAAATTATCTTTTCATTATGCACAATGCAGAGTGTAAATAATCTATACATTAGTTTTTCACATCATGACTCATTCCAAAAGGAGTATTTATTAAATTATTATGTTGATTTGTATATGACTTAGTAATGAAATGGTGTGATTTCGGGCATTTATAATAATAATAATAATAAACTAAGGTTTTTGAGTTTACTAGAGTACCAATGAAGAGAAAAAGCAAAGAAAATGTTTTCCAGTGTAGTCATGGTTAGTAAAATTACTTCATTGGCCAATTACTATGTGGTTAAACATGTTTCAGTGCAGTAATCCCAAAAGGCTGATGCCGGAAGTACTTACCTTCACAAAAAAAAATGGATCTTCCTTATTTATAGTTTTGATTTGTGTCGTGATTGTACTAGTGCATGATTTAGGACGTTTGTATGAAGGGGGGATTGGTTATTGTTTTTGTCTCTGAAACAGCAACTTGCCATCTGGAAATGCTAAAACTGCGTAAAAGAAATAGGATTTATATGCAGAAAAAATAACCCCCTTCCTCAAACTTTCTTCAGTCTGGGCTATGCTTTCATATGCAAGTTGCTCTTCTCAATTGTCATCTGGTTTTTGTTTTTGTAATTGGTCATCATCATGAGACCCAAGTATGTAATTCTGTGAACACTTCTGTGTATTAATGAGTGCTTCAGCTGTTAAAAGAATAAGGAATTCAAGAGGTGTGTGCATGGAAGTAAATTGGGAATTCTAAAGAACTTTTATTTAATAAAAATCAAAATAAAGTATTACCAAAACAAGCTCATGCCTTGGATTATGCAACTTTTCTATAAAGTTGATGCTCCTGTCAATGTCATATAATTGAGAACAGTGAACTTGATAGAGCCTTGGTTACAAAATGTGATGCATGAGTCCAGAATCTTGCTGCCTCAAGGGAGAAGTTCCCTCAGCCACAGGCTTTGGGATCTCATCCCAGAATAACCAGTTCTTCCTTTACAGTTTCTAAGCTCTTGCAGCCTGCTTGCCAGTAAAGTTCTTTAAGCCACAACTGGTAAAGGCTTTCTCTGCTGCCTTTACAAAGCATTGGGTGATCATGAGTCTCCTCTCTCCCTGAACACTTATGCCTTTCCTAGTTGGCATGCAGGTAAAAAAGGCAACCACAGAGGAGACAGAAACTGGAGTCAAAGAAAGTAATTGATATGTATTTATAATCATTTCCATAGGAAAGTCCCAAAGGTGGACTGGCTGAACCAACAGTAAGGAAAGCTGAGAGATGGAGACTTTACAGAAGTGGCAGGGGGAGCAGAGGCAGCAGTTCGTACTAGTGGAAGATCGGAGTCTAGAAAGGCACAGCCTGAATAAGTGACACATTGCTGACGGATGAATGCATTTGCAGACAGAACAGAGAACACCTTTAACTGGACATCTGCAGGATTTTTTTTATGTTTGTCTTTTTTTTCCCCCACTATGACTCACAGCTGGAAGGGGAGATTGGGTGTGATCTTTCCAGCATATTGGCTCTACATGAAATGTTCCTGCTCAGTTTTCCTGCATGGTTTTCAGTGTGTGGTATGACTAAGGCAGCTGTGCAGTCAGGAGTCTGTGCACACAGACTAGCACCAAAATTACCCAAAATCTAGACCTGTTATGATAACTTGAAATTTAGTTACAAATTTCTTTAAAAAGGAGAATACACCTGAAAAGCAAATGTTTCAGTTCTGTCAGGACAAACTCTAAGTCCCTATCAGTTGCCCATTCCACTTCACATACTCTCAGAGGTGGTATATGTTACTAAAAGCCTAAAAAATTTCTCTGTGTAGCTGCTTTCCCGAGGTAGATCGTTAGAGGAAAAAACACACCTGAACATTTTAGTTGTGTTACTTAAAACACAGCAGAAATGTGCACAGTTACCAGAGCAATTAATAGGGTATAAGAACCCATATAAACTAGAACAGCAAAGCCATGTTATAACTTATACAGCTTTTCCAAAAATATTTACAATTTTCACCTCTCCTCTGACCAGCTGTAAAACATTCTTTCATTACATTCCTGTGCCTAGTGAGATCCAGGAGGGAAGAATCCTCATCTTTGCCTCAGGGGACACATGGCAAGACACACTTGCATAATACTCATACCTCCATGAACTTGAATATATATTATATAGTCAAGAAAACTCCATTTATGGTTAATGAAATTAATTAGACATACCAAGTATGCTATTCATGACATAATAGGTTATACACCTTACAGTTGCCTATTTTTCTACATTGAATATCAATTAGGCTTATTTAGCTCAAAATTAGACACCTAATCATTTAAAACTCAAGTAAATATTTCCTTGCATGTGTTTTCTTCTCCTTGTCTTTCTTTCTTCAGGCTCTGACAGTGCTGCATTCCACAAGTTACTTTGGGTTATTTTGTATTTGCTACAGTGAGGACCTTCTGATATAAATAATCATTCTGTGGTACTTGAGGTTTTAGACAGAATCCACTTAGAGGTAGCATTAAATATCTTATGAATCAGTTTTAACCTCAATGAAATAAACTGAAAGTGTCCCAAATTTGTGCACTGGAATTGTATTTAAAATTTGTTTTTCTAGACTGATTTTGTAAAGAATTTCTCCTCAATTCAATTTTAAGGTGTTTCTAGTGAAAATACACATTAGGATACAGTTTTGGACTGAGAACATATTTTTATGAATATCAAACTGAGTTACAAGTTATCAGTTTAGCTACAAGGTAAATTTCATATATGAAAAAAGGCCATGGAACATCTCTCTGAAGACTTGCCACTCCTATTGTCTAATCCTTTTCCCCTCTCCACAGGACTTTTATTGCACAATATATCTTAAAGCAAAATTCCTCTTTAAAATCAATAGAAAGAAATAGGAAGAATTTAACAAAGAAACCATCTTTTTGGAATAAACATTATTTACAGATAATTTTGTAGTCTTACTTTAGGGTCGGTTTCATAATCCAAAGCTGGTTCAGAAGTTTTATAAAGCATTCACTATCTGGATGCACTAAAAAGAATGTAGTTGTTTTAGCTAAAGAATGAAGCAGAGAAAAATGAAAAACAAAATAGTTAAATGAGCAACATGATTTTTTTCCTTATGCTTTTTTTAAAAAGTAGTCTTGAAAGTAACATACTGTGAGCTAACATTAATCATATGAGGACAGATCACGTAAACAAAGCCTATCTAGTGATCTAGTTCCAAGTTTCAGAAGGACTGTGAATCCTGTTAAATTTTCATTTTTATGCTTACAAAAAATTTTTATAATATAACATTTATTTCTGATAATGCTCAGATCTATAAATCATTTTATTTTACAGCCATTGAGTCTTAGGATTTATGAAGACAGAAGAAAATCTGTTTCTTATTTGTATGCTCTACTGTTTGGAATTACGTGTTAGTAGAAGAAAATCCATCCTTATACAAATGTGCTAACATAAAAATATATGGAAGTGTCCTTGCCTAGGTATGACTAGTCTCAATTGGGCAGATCTGGTGTGTTATTTTACTTGAACTATATACGGATAAATAAAGTTCTTGGCTCACAAGAAGAGAAATACTATTCCAATATATATGGGCCATATACTTCATTATGTTTTTGTTTTGTGACTGTAATTTACTGTAAGGCTCAAAGGTTGAGGACCAAGTGTTCCTCATTTAACATAAATTTCTATCATCTTCATTCTCAGTGAGTTCCGAGTCTGGGCACTATTTTCCTTAGAATGTAAGTTCCTTTCTTTGGTTGAGACCAAAAATTTTGTTGTATACCTAAGTTACTGTTTTCCAATGCAAACTATTATGCATTGGTCAATGATTTATCATCTTAAAAACAAGCATATTAATTAAAAAAATCTCAGCCTCCTATAGTTGAATGCAAAGGAGCTTACTGCTTTTTAAATACAGCACAGAAATACATAGTAAATGTACTTTCCTTTTAGTACAAAAATAGCCTGCATATAACAATGGGCTTAAATTTTTAAAAAGTTTTCTTTTGTCCCTAATACAATTTAAAAATTTAAATAATTTGGAAGAAAATGTGTGCAATTTATACAGACTTCATTGACAGAACTAGTGTTCTATAGTGTTATAGACAATCCAGATGCTTTTCCAATCACTGAATTATTTATAAAGATATGTAATCTTTTACATGCTGAAAATTCAGATCTGGGAGCAAGGAAGATGATAAACACTATCAAGAGCCTACTAGTATCTGTTCAAGCTAGTATAGCGAAGACAAATTAGTCTCTGAAGGCAGTGACACATATAGGAATATGTCTTTTCCTTTTATGGTCTCTTTTCTTATGGGATTTCACAGAAAAAATTCTAATGTGGTTACTTGAGTTTGCTTTCAGTAATGTTTCAAGAACATATCTTTAGACTTAGACATATCAACCATCCTCCTGTTGTGAGACAAAACAATTTCACAAAAGCGTTGTGGGCTTCATAATTCAGCTCTGGATTGACTAGGTCATGAGAAGAAATTTTAGGAATATATGACACCAAAAAAGAAAAATCTCCTGGGTCAGTGGTATTTTTCTCTTTTTTAAGATTATGAGAAATATTAGCAGGATTTCCGAGGTCTCAATCGTACAATGTCTTCTGTACAACAGTCTCACATACTTTCAGAAGTCCTACTGAAATCCAAGAGATGCATTCAGGCACAGAGGTCTGTCCAGTTGTCACTATATTGCAATTGCAGTGTCTTAACAGAAAAGAAAAAATAGATGAAAAATACTTACTTTACAAAAAAATAATTAAATTAATTGATATTTTCAATCATTCACATACATAATTAGCCAAAAATCCACTTTCAAAACACAATGTCTTGCAACATATGTGTGTTATTGTGTTCTGTGCTGAGTGAATGCCCTAATACTTACATTTCAATGACATTCCTATTCAATAATCCATCTGCTCAAAAGATGTTTCAACCAATGGCACTTAAATTCAGTTTGACACACCAAGCAGGCTATGTCTTCTTTCCAGGGATATCCCCCTCAATGTTTTTCACAAGAATTTAGATGGACTTCTGTGTATCTTTGTTTTTTCTCAAGGAAAATGGTGAGAAAAGGGCATGCCTAGGCTGCATAAAGTGCACTGCACAGAAAGAAATCTTGAATTCCGGAAGTCTTTTATGGAGAAAGCTGATACCACATCAGTTTAGCAATTTTCCTATGGGGGTCTCCATCCAGGAATTCTCAATGAGAAATCAGGACAAAATGTGCAGCTCTGTTGATTATGTAGGACATTTTTTTCATCATGTTTTATACTCTATTTCAAGAATTTCTTCAGGGTGTGAATCTCTTGCAAGAGATATAGACAACTACTGAAGTGATAGAGATTTCAGGAATTAATACTGACTTACCTAGTCCATAAAATTACTTTGACTGAACCAAGTTTGTCTGATTTAATTTACATATGCATTGCATCAAATTTGTCAGCACTGACTGTCTATAGTTCTTAGGCAAAAGGTAAGAAAACATTAGTTGATTTCAATGAAATTAAGTTTTTACAAAAATACTGAATTTAATTAACTCCAAAAGGAAAAGTGAATAAAGTTAAACACCCAAGCATAATTATCAGTGTCTAACAAAGGCCATATGTGGTTTAAAGGTGGCAGTGTGACAGGTAAGAGTCAGCTAAGAGAATGGTGGTAAAAGTTGTTGTACTGATTTGTACTCCTTGTTGAAATGCAGCCTTTCACTGGATTTTTTTTATCTGAACACCTCTCAGAACACAAGGTCAAGAAGAGAACAAGAATGAGGAGCTAGTATGGACCTTCCGGATACCTATTGTAAATTAAGAAATGGTTCTTTGCTTACACTCTTCAGGGTAGATGAAATTGTATTCAATCTGAACAACTATACGAGGCTCATCTCAATCTTATTTATCATACCCGTCCTTTAGCTAAACATTGTTATAGAAAATTTGTCTGCTGACTACCATGCCAAACAACTCTATTATAGTGATTTACTGCATGTCAGTAGTCTTTTTTTCTTATCTTAGGCTGCATTCTGTAGCTCAGAAACAATTTTATACCCTTGGATCCCTGGCACACTATGGTTCTGGTCCACTGGATCAGGAGCTATTTCATGTAAGGCATTCATTCATTTAGTATTATTATCTAAACACTCTAATGGTCTAGATAAATATTCTGTGTTCATGGCAGTGGAAAAGTTAGCTGAAAGTGTTCATAAAATATTTTATTTACCAAATTGAAAAGACCTTTCATATTGTGCAAATAAAACAGAAAGAACTTATAGAAAGGATTTGCATAACATACTTGTTTTTGCACCCTAGAAAAATTCTCCAAGCCAAATCTGCATTGGCTGCTACAGAAGGTTGGCTTAATACTGAAAAAGAGAGTCCAGGGCACTTGTTCAAACAGCTCCAGTACCTCTGGCTCTTAGTGAAGCTAGCACAAGCAGATATAACCAGGCCGTGTTTTTAGAAGCAGCTGTGAAGTGAGGGGTTATGCAAAAGGCACGTACTCTGACTCTCATCTTGGCAGGGGTGATTTCCAGATCCTCAGTTCAATTGCACTCCACCTAAATAAATTCAAGCTACTTGAAATTTATGTGACTAGACCTAATTTTTCTCAAGAAGCTAGCTGAACAGGCATGATGAAACACAAGAGTAGGCACAGTAATATTAGCTTGTGATGTTTATTCATCTTTAGCTGCCAGGCTACAGGATCTGCTTCTATTGGTTGTGTCATTTCAGCTTTGCTGTCTACAACATAGGCAACACAAGATATATGAAAGGTCATCTTTTAAAAATTTTATATTCATTGTACACATATTTATAGTTGCATCACACTGTTGTTCAACTGAATGAACTTTGAAGTTCAATGCTAACTATCTTGCTGGCATAGGAAAGCCTGTTTACATTCACATTATTTAGAAATATCATTAGTGTGTGGAAGGCAGAAGAGAACTTTCCAGTGTCTCTTGATTCTAAAGGCATGGGATAGGCCTTGGGCTTCTCATGACTGTCAAGTATGCTGAAGAATCATGATTGACTCGTCTGGGTATTTTGGGGTGTGGATTTGCATGACTTAGTTTTGTTTCGCTTATTTTTTAAGAAAGGAAAATGAGCAAGATCTCATTGAAATACACTTGTGAATGCTACTATGTAAGGTAGCAATTCTAACTTTCCAAGATAATTGAGAATGACAGCCCATCATTTTTATTTATTTATTTATTTATTTTTAAAATAGTAATATTGGCTTAGTATGTCTTGTGGAAATATCAATTTCAGCATGCGGCATTTTAAATGCAGAAATCAAAGAACTTTTTCAGCAGTAGTCTAGTTAAAATCCACCAGAACTGCTGAGACTGAAAATGAAATGTTTATATGGAAAGAGACATTTCAAGCTTCAATAATGAATATAGCATGTCCTTGTGTTGCACAACCCAACATGAAAACTAGGGAGACAACACAGTGAAGAAATTTCCAGGTAATTTAGAGTCAGCATAGCTGTTTTATATCATTTCCAGGCTCAAAGCAAAACACTCATCAAAGGTTCTGGTGAGGAAGTGTTTTGTGGTGGGAATCTTCCATTAATGTCTTTTTTGAAATATTTGTGAGCATAACAAACCAAACATCTTCATATTGTTATTGCTGATGTTGTTCTTGGTGAAATCTGTGTTAGCCTCAGTAGCAGTAAAGTATAAAGCCAGGTGGGCAGGTGAAAACAGTAGCATTTATTCTTGCTTCTGTACCAAAACTATTTTGATACTGAAGTCCATAACTGAAATTTATTTTATTGAAGCAACAAAGAATCATCAGAACTAAATAAATCCCACATTTAAGGTTAAGAATGTGCTGAAAAAATAATGAATGTGCTTGAACTAAAACCAAGAAAATATTGAATCAAGGCTTAAATGCTGTAGATCTAAAAAATGAAATACTACAGAAACTGGAAAAAATTCTCATTTATTTTGAAGATAGAAAGGCACTGAAGTAAAATAAGATCTTAGCTGGCAGAAGTTTTGTAGAATAAAATGAATATGTGAGAGATGATGTAAGAAGCATGAGTAGCTCGATTGAAAAAAATATAGAATAAACAGCAGCTTATGACACTGTTTTAAAAATAAGAAAACACATCGGGGTTTCAAAGAATCATGCTGAAGAAAGAAGACAAATTTCATATCTGTTCAAAAGAGAGGACATTTCAGGAGCTTTCTAGGGTAGTTCCTCAGCCAGATCTCCTCTTCATATTTTCCTAGTTCTGCTGATTTTCAACAACAATGAACACCTGCCAAAATCAACCTGAAATTTATTTTGGAGACAAAATATAAGATTACCAACTGAGTTAGAAGAATAAACCCAACAAAATGCTTTTAAAATTTCAAGGACCATGGTATTTTGGAGTCTATCCATATGAAATACTGCTCTTTTTCAAATAAGTGAGAGCATTTAATGGTATTAAACAGCTCTGGGAATTGTCACTGTCACAAAGGAGATTAGTGTTTTGAACTCTTCTTATGGTATTTTCAACTTCTGAACCAGCCTGTGACTAAATTTTTATAATGAAAAACGTTTGCAGTACTAATGTTGACCTCATTTGTCTCTTAAATGCTGAATGAACTTTAACCTTATGAATCTAAAAATTCTTCTGTAGAAACGAATATCTGAGCATTTATACATAGATATAGCAAATACTGGCCTTAGTAGTATCCAAGTAAAACACTGTGGAACAGAAAATGAACAGGTGATAACACTATTTGCATCTCTCTTTCTTTTAATCTTGTTAGATTAATTCCTTTTCAGTCACGTTAATAGAATGCAAAAGAATAGTCTCTCCCAATGTTTTATTTACTCTAGAGAAAACACTGCTACCAAAACCAGAGTTTTGTAACTAGAATGATGTGAACATCTGTTTTACTAGGTAAAATGAGGTGGTTTTGAATATTAAATAATACTTAATTCTGCTTGTTTTGCATTTCTTAATCATCATTATCAACAACTGCATTTCAGAATTCAGGACACTGAGAAATGAAGAATTAGTTCCCTGAAAGAATAACTCTATTCTAAGTGCTAAAGCTCAAGTCACTCTGTTAATGAAATGTCTGTTTCTGTTAATGAAAATGTCTACGTGTGCATGTTTTTTGAAGAATATGAGTGGGCACAATAGGTACAAACTGAAACACAGGAAGTGTCATCTGAACATTAGCAAACACTATTTTACTGGGAGGGTGACTGGTACAGGTTGCCCAGGAAGGTTATGTATTCTCCCTCCTTGGAGATATTCAAAGGCTCCTGGACTTGGCCCTGGGCAACCAGTAGGCCCGGCTTGAGCAGGAAAGTTGCATGGGTGGATTTTCAGAGGTTTCTTCCAAATGCATCTGTTCTGTGATTTGTGTGATTCTGGATATATCATACCTTTGTACTTCTATTCTTCCACTCTTACTGGAAACTCCTAATTGCTCTTTGTTTCCATAATACTTCAAAAAGAGTAACTAATAATTGTATACAGCAATTCTCTTTCAACAATAATACAAGATGAAGAGATAAATTACTCCTTATATCATTTATCTGTCACCATTCCCAATATCGTCATCTATAGATGACTCTTTAGATTGAGTGAAAAACTAGATAATTATAATTAATATTTATTTTGTCTATAAATAAAAAATAAAACCTGGTTTGGTTTGATTTTCAAATATTGTTCATGTGTACGACAGTAAAATATGAGCACTGTAAACACAGTTGTATTTGTCTCTTGTCTCAAGTTCCTTTAAAGCTGTGTTTTGAAAAACGTTTCAGAAGTTCAGTCCAAGAGGACAGTATTTTTCAAAATTCTGGTACTTTAACCTTTTTAATTGGAAATCCTGTGAAAGTTAATCTGAACAGGTTTGGAAAAACAGTCAAGGCCTAACTCTAAGGTTTTCTTATCTGGTTCCAACATGGCAACTTTAATTATTACTTTAGCAGTCGATGAATTTTGATTAATGTTAATCAATTCCAATATATTTTTATTTTTAAAAATGTTTTTATTTTAAGCCAGTCTAGACTTATCCTTATCTAAACCTTCAACTAAAATGGACAGAAGGCCTCATTGCCATTCAATTTAGCTTTAACCGATGTTCATTGATCAGATTCTGTCCTGTACAGTTTTTAGCACAATAATAACAGTGAGGAGTTATTGGTTTTCAACTTACATATGAAATATAATAATGGATTCGGTCTATACACTAACATGAATAATCTGATGTTACTTTATATTAAATCAGTAAACCAGAAAAATAATTAATTCATCTCAGTGTCTAAGTGATTTGTTCCAATTCTGCTGACAGTGAATGAGCACTATCTGATTGACAACTTTTCTGAGCATTCTCAGAGACAAGTCAAAATCTGACTGCTCATAAAGACTCAGGTTTCTCTTGTATAGGGAATAGATCTCCCTGTTTTATGTTTGAGATGTGTTAGAAGAAAATTATTGTGATATTTTAAGTCTGTCATTATGTATTAATACTTCATTAGAGACATTGTAAAATTGTCCCTGAGTTAAAACTAATGACCAAATTCTCACTTCTATTTCTGATTTATCTTCAGTAGCACTCTCTTGGTCAGCCTTTGTACTCCAGGGGAAACTTAGCTGTACTTGCTCCTAAATGTTAATATGATATTGTCCCATGACTGACTTAAAGCATGACAGACAAGATGCTTGTCTAGGAACATTCTCAGGGTCCTGTCCTGGGAGAGTCCCTGGATCACTCCTTGAAAGGCCATGATGTATGTCTCTGACATAAGACAGGCAGGGTTTTTTCTCTCATAAAACTCTTGTCATTCATATTTCACCAGCTACAGAGAAAAGGTGTTAGGGGAAAAAGCATCATCATTCACAAGCTCCTTCAAAAAATCTAGTATCAGTTACATGTGGATTTTTTTTGAAAAATAATATTTATTGTGAAATGCTTTCTTTCCTCACGGCGAAAATATTCTTTCAAGTTGTGAGTTCATACCTTTTTACAGCAGTTTCAGAACTGAATATGCTGTTATTTGTAATGACACTAGCACCTGAAAAAAGCATAGATAATCACACTTAGATAATTTTTGTATTTTCCTTGAGAACTGAAACATGATTTTCCTTTAGAATAATATTTTAAAGGATTTTGTATGCATGCCAGATGCCTTGAAAGTTCACATTTATAAATACAATTTCTGTGGAAGGTATGTAATTAAACAGTATAAGGGAGAAGTCTTTTGTATTAAACAAAGGAAGACTTTTAAGGCACATATGGGAGCTAAGCCTTCCATGTTTTAAGACCCTGTGTTTTAAGAAAGTAAAAATTAATTAAGTAAATTGGGGCCTGTAGAACTATGGCTCATTAAAGGGACTTCTGTCTACTTCTCCTGTCAATTCTGCATGAACTTCTAAAGAATATCCTTTACTGAGATACGTTGTAATGGAAGAGGTTCATGTTATACCTGATCATGCTTGTGGAATGTCTTTTGTAAAAAGAAAATATTTTGGAAGCTACGTTCATGGAATGAACACAGATTCCAAATCTGACTCTGTCCAGTGAAGACGTTAATCAAAAATGTGCTTAAATCATTGAGTAGAATGAAAATTCAGAATTCACTCAAGTCAGTTCTGAATACTTTCAAGTTGCCAACAGTTTGGTAAGATTTTTTCCTGCCAACAGCAAAAGGATCTTAAGTTCTGCCTAGTTCCGTGACAACAGGCTTGATCTTACTGAGATTTGAAATCAACTGTAATCTTAGAAACCAAGATAAGCAAAGAGACTGCAGGAAGTGGGAACCCTTCTAAGGACAGAGGAAGATAGTGACATCTTCATAACACAACAACTGAATTGATCTTCACTATTGGAAGTTAGCATTAATTGACCATCCTAGATGAATATTTAGGCACTGACTCCCCTGCACTGGACCATATAGCTGCATCATTTTAAGGCATAAACCCCTCATCATTCTTCTTTGTTTTTCTTCCAGAAGTTATGCAATGGGACCAGGGTAATAGAAGCAAATGTATTTATGCCTCAGTGCAGATTAATTGGTGCAACTCCACTGCTTCTGGTTTCAGAGGTGCAAACACATACTGCTTCTGTCACTCCTTTTCAGATTTCCCAGCAAAATGATAAGGTAAAAGCTATCTTAAACTACCACAGGTAGATTTGTCAAAGGTTTTAGTCTCATTATTTTTAGTGAGTCATCTAAGTCCTCTTATTGTTAACCCGCTTTTTAATGTTCTACTTTTTGTATTGTTTCTCTACTTACATAAGACATCAGTCCTGATTGCAATTTTCACCAAAAGGATCAAATGACAATACAACTCATGAGAAAAGAAATTTCCAATATAATTTATTCAGAGCTGTTCTTTCTGTTATTACAGTCAGAAAATTAATAAAAACTCAGTTTGTATACCCTTGCAAACTCATTAGATGCTTTATAACAACCATGTAAAAATTCATGGTTGTTTCTATCCTCAATTTTTTCCTGTTCTTCAGCTACCAAGAAGTCAAGCTTCCAAAAGCAGATAACTACTTAGCTCCTTTCACTTAAAAGTGAAGAGGTACACCAGGAATATGCAGAGGAAAGAGAACAAACTGAAGCTGGTGAGCTGTTATTTCAAGTCTTATGTTTTATTATTTCATTCTCAGAACAGCGACACCTTCATAAACAAGATTAAAGATATATCTAGGGCCTTGTTGCCACAGTTCTAAAGCACTTGGACAAAACAAAACACATTGAGCCAGTTCCTAACTAGCGTTTCAAGGAAGCAACAACAGCTTGTGCCAGCTCAACATGTAAAATTTCCTTTGGATGTTTTTAAGCATAATTTACATTTTTTGTTTGGACATCTAGTGATTTTCTGCCCTCAAAGTGCAGCTAAACTAGCTTATTAATATCAGAAGAGCAGGAAAAAAATGTTTCAAAACTGTGTTCAAATATGCTCCTGCACAAGATGCTCAGAACAACTGAATGTGAGCTTGTATATACTCCTGCTTCTTTTATATGAAATTGCTTAGAAACAGAACGTAGTTGAAACAAACACTTCAATAAGCTCCTTGAAATGACCCAAAGCCAGACATTTTTTGCTAAGGGGCTGCAAATACTTAGGTCATATTACAGTTGATAGCAGTTTGTTTTGTTTGTCTGCCATAGCTGCAGATGACAGAGATCCAAAACCCATTGCTTTGAATAGGCTTTGGATTGACTGTGGGGAAAGGATTTCCACTGTAGATAGGAATGCTAAAAACATAATCTTTTAAAGCTCCAGTTTCAGAAAAAAATCTCAGCCTCTCTCTCTGTCTTGCACACACACACATTTGTTTAGGAACAAATTCTCTTTCCTTTGTTCATACTAGATAACTATAAAATCACTGAGGCCATTCAAAGAGCAAGGTGTAATCCAGAGTGAATAAAGCTTTAAATACTTGCCTAGAGGTGGAAATTTTCCCTTCAGGCCTTGTTGAAAAACTGTCAGCCACACCCTCAAATGAGGTCAGCAGATTCCCATGTGTTTTTACATACAACATTGTAATCCAAAAACCCCACTTTTATTAAAATCACATTAAGTTGGAAAGTCAGGTACTCCATGGCTAGGGTATGCCAGAACTGGAGTTGCCCTTTCTTTGCCAAATAGAAACAACCTAGCCTCAGTCTGGCTGTGCTTTTCCAGAACTATAATTCACAGATGCAGAGTGACTGGTCCAGACAGCACTCACCAACACATACACGTCTCAGACTTCCTCAGAACAGCTGAAAACAGGATTGATTCAGTTACCAAGAAAAGACAAGCAATGTACAGCAGCCAAATAGCTTGCTATCAATCATTTATTTTCAACTTTCAAAAGAAAATAAATAATTTAAGAGGGCCAGGGGTATATGAGGAGAAGAGTAATGGGGAGGGAGAGAGGAAGAGGGAGAAAGGAAAGGGAGATCTGACTCAGTCAGTGAATCACTTTTTTTTTTCTCTGAACAAAAGTTCAGACTTCTTATGAGCAACTGAAGATCTTCTGAACTGATAAGTATCCCAAGGAGACAAACAGTAATTTTCAGTTTCATCTTTTTTTTTCCCCAAACAAGTCATAGTTATGGGATTCATTAAATCCACAAATTTCTATGCTAACCAGATACTAGTCCGTCGAGATAATAATTAAATTAACTTGGAATTCGAAAAAAAATAATAGATGAAATAATTTTTGTGAACAGAAGATGAAATTTCATGCTGAACACAATGAATGCAATTTCCAGAATTATCTTAGATAACACAGAAATTGAAGATACACAAAGTGATTGAAACTCTTACAAGGTGACTTGGTGCATCCATCAGGACTTATTGGGGATACTGGAGACCTAGGTGCTCTTCCTGGCTCTGTCACTAGTCCACTGGATTAACATGGGGTAGCCACTTATACTTCTGTCAGTTTTGATTCATTTTAGGATTGATGTCAGAGAAACATTATACGAGATATCTTTCACTCAATACTTTAAAATATCTGTTCCTTAAAAAAGCAGTAGATAAAAAGGTTGTTGCTTTGATGTACACAGGGCAAGTTATTAGGACATGTGATACATGACATTCACTGGAGGAGACAAGAAGAAATTAGACACTGAAAGAGAAACCAAGATTTAAATGCCAACATGTGAGTGAGGTAAATAAAGATCTAGTCAATGGAATCTGGAGATCTATTTGGGATGAGACCCACATATAGGCATAGTCAAGCAGTTGGATATAACTCTGGGGTAGCCCAACTTGCCTCTAGCTGCCAGAAAAATATGGATATTCAAGAAGTGATGCATCATATCTATCAGCTTCATGAAGCTGAACAAGTTGCAGCATTAGATGTCCATGTTTAGTCAACTGAATCTTGCCCCAGATGAGTGTTTGAAGATATTCCCTGTAGGATGAATTGAATAGCCCCTAAGTGTCACTGACTACACTGTATAAGGACTCAGATCTGTTGACCTAATAGTGGGGTGTTTATTGCCACTTAAGATGTCTTCAGGTGTCCTACCTGGACTCTAAATAATGGTCCAGAAAGGCACAGTTTTCCCATGAGTCCTGTGTCTTACCTGTCTCAACCCTAGGGCAGCCATCCCAAAAGACACTAGAAACTTGTGCTGGGTTAATAATTGCCAGTGACTGCAATGGGAGCTGAGATGCTTATCTCAGATATAGCCACTTACATTTAAATGTTTCAGGCTATGAGTTGGGTCTTATCTTCCAAAACCCAGTTGGATTTAAACTTAGGATAGGTGTCATGCTTCTCTGCATGGGTATGGAGACAGCTCTGTGAAAGTGTGGCAGTGGAATATGTGACATTTACAGAATGTGGGGACTGAAAAACAAAATACCTAACATGTGATGACCATCTAAGCTAAAAAACAACAGCTAGAACTATAGTTTCTAGCATTAAATTTGTGTCTGTAAATTCTACCTAGAACCTCATTTTGACACCAAAGCAATTTTGAAGTCTGATTCTGATTCACCCGTGGACTAATGAACGTTATTCTCTTTAATAATGGACCTATTAGCAATTTAGATACAGTTTTAAGTAAGATGTAAGAAGGTTTAAGGTAAGAATAGGTGTCAAAATTTCACACATTTCCAGTCAATAGATGCTTTCCATCATTTTATACTGCTAAGATTTATTTCTATTCAGAACTTTATGTGAAACCTTTTTTCTGAAATACGAACTTCCTGTAGCTCTTTTTTCCCATTTCTAAATATTTATAAAAATCTATGCCATAAATGTGCTTGAATTCTTACACCTCTCTCAGCAAAATAGAGAGAATGGATTGAGATAACTTTAAGGAACTTGTGTTCTTATTCTATATATTATTTTGTGGAATAGCACACTGAAACTAAAGCTTCCTGATTAAAAGTCAATTTATCTATTGCATTCTGGTGATAGTTAAAATTACAAAGACACATGCTTTCAGTACTATGGGTTACATGTGAATTAAACATCTGCCTAGTATTATAACATCAATATAAAAAAACTATTAGAGCATCAAATTATCATCTTGCAAAGCTGGGAGTCTCATTGTGTCTCTGGGGACTTTCAGATATTAGACTGATGCAATACTTGTTCTTAGCCAAGTAAACTCTGTAGTGCTTTCTTTTTTTTATTATGTATAAATATGTATAAGCATTGTTTATAGACTGTGTATACTAAGCAAGGCCAGGTCTGATTCACAGCTGTGAAATTAATAAAACTCTATGTACAGGGGATTTCAGGGAAAACTGTTTTTTATCAGTACTCTGACTCCATAGTATTCCTTTTCTTGTGTGGTAAAGCTTTAAGACCAGACAGCACAACTGATAAATTAAATTAAGAGCAAAGATATAAAAAAAAAAAAAAAAAAAAAAAAGCACAATAATTTAAAATTTATATTAAAACATAAGCATACAGCCTTCAAAACATAAGTCAACAGCTTAATGCATTAACTGGCATAAGAAAAACATTTACCCTATAAACTGTTCCTTCAGCAACCTCCTTCTCCTAGACAGATAGCAATGCACAATGATGGAAAGTCAGCTGTCCTGTCTGAATGTGCAGGGGAGAGGAGCTCAAGTAGAAAAATGTCAGTGGGTACCTCTGAAAGTGTGAATCCTGATTACTTTGTGAATAGCTTCCACACATCATGTGTGAAAAGCAAATGCTTTCTGCTGGTTCATAGTGAGAATTGCCATCTATAAAATTGTGCCATTGGTGATATTCTAAAAGCTTTTACCATGTGGCAGCACAAACCAAAGGTCTTAAAATGTCTCTTTCTTTATAACCAGGGAAATAAAAACTCAGTGTTCTGAACACAAAGACAATTTTTTAGTAAAGTAACATGTATCTTTCAAACGTGGAACAAGTTCTACTTCCAGATACATCATGTGGGATTGTTCATAGGAAATCAACAATCAACAAGGAGATCTATGCAGTGAGATTCATTGCTAGTGCTTTATAACATCATAGAAAATGCAATGCCCCAGGACCTATGGGACCAAAATTCTACTGGAACAGAAGCTATGGACTGATCAGGATCCTCATAGCACTGGAAATGGCACTAGACAGTGAAGACAACTGAGTCCTGCACATTGTTTCTTTATTTTTTCAAAGAAATCTAGAGATTTCTACATCTCTCCAGTTTTCAATTTCAGAGTCCCTGGCAATTTGTGCAAAATACATTCTTTCTTCACTCTTCTTTTTCACCATCCCACTCAAGAAAGACTTGTTCAGAGGTGCTTTGGATCAAGGGCTGCATTCCAGTAACAATCCTAAGTCAGACAGGAGAATAAGATCAGGATCTTCAGAGAACATCCATTCAGCCTGCATTACACACTTAGCAGGTAGACCCAGACTTAATAAAAATAGCCAACGGATGGAGTCAGATGCCTCTGAACCATAATTCTTTAAGCATGTGTTCTGAGCAAAGATCCTGTAGTCACAGGGCTTTTATCCTTCTGCTTGAGGTCCACATCCAAGGTTTCTCTCCAGGTGGTTAACAACTTTCTAAGAAATCCTGGGAAGAGATCTGGCTGCTCCCTGTGACACAGTTTGCACCAGCGAGACTCCAGTCATTCCTCTCCCTAACCACTAATTACAGAGAGAGCTTGCTCCTGCTTTCTCTGATTGCAACATCCTTCTTTTTGATACCAGGTCCAGTATATGAAGGGGAGGTTACCAGCATGCGGGATTCCCTCTAGGCCTTCATTACAGCACTGTCTTTTACTGAGAAAGTATTGGACATAGGGAGACTGGTGGGAACGGTCTGACCCACAGAGTATTATGTGAAATGGCAAAAATCACTCCATTAACAAATATGTTTAAAAAAACCAAAAAAATTGGAACTTATGCCCGAAAGAGGGTTACAAGTGCTAAACTGTAGTTTCATAGGCTTTCTTAACTGCAGCTTTGAGATGCACACCAAAAGACTTTGGTACAAGATTCTCAAAAAAACTGCTGTCTTTGGCATTTCCTGTTAACTCCCTTAGTGCCAGGGAGCCTGTCTCCAACTGAGTACACAAGACATAGAGCAGGGATCTAACTTTGCATTGTGAATGCTACCCCCATGTTTATGGCACCTGAATTTTAAGCAGTACAATGCTAAGTTGAATCAGGCCCTAACACTTACCTGAAATTCAAGTGAACCATAAAATATTTTTTTAAGTCATTGAGCATTGGGCTTCGACAACACTAAGCATTTCTGAGAATTAAACTACTAAAATTTTAGGCTAATTCTTTAACACTTTTACGGGAAGATCTAGATTATTAGTTGCAAAAGAGCAGAGTGGAAAGGATCTTAAATAGAAGAGTAAATTGTAAACTTAACATCTGAAATTTGAAGAACTCATTGTTCTTCCTGAAGACATAGGCCCACGTAGGGAACAAGAGATCATTAAAGTTAATATTTTTCCATTCTATTTATCCATACTAATTTTAGGACTTTACTGCTTTAGACTTTTTAAGCCAATTCGTACTGAAATCATGATGTGCCATACAAAATAGAAATTGGAACATGTTTATTTTTTTGGCTCATGACAGTTAAGTAGGTGAAATCATCCTGTTTTAATTACAAAGCAGCTCCCTCCCCACTATGTTTCTTATGTTTTATGTTTTTCCGCTAATAAAATGCAAAGGATTATTACTATATAGAAAAACTTACGTCATTTCTTGACAAAGAAGAAATGTATTTCCTGTCTACCATGTGCCTAAATATTGTTCACTTTTCTAGTTCAAACAATGCCACTGAGTCAAAAGCAGCTTTTGCATAAAGCAGGATTTGACCTCACTTAGACTCATCCTGAAGAAGATATTTAGGGAAAATGAGTAATATTCTGAGAAGTATTAGTCTGAAGCTACAGGACAGGAAAAATGGGTTGTAGAGGTCATCTTCATGGTTAAACTACATTTCATTGTATTTAATAAAAGTAAGATGAGCTACTCAGAACCAGGTTATGTTCTTCATTACACTGCAAATATCCCTGCAAACTGAAGAACTGTCCCCTTTCCTACAAGTATTCATTACATGGTTTTAATTTACACCTCTAAGTGCCAACTGATATAAAAGACATAATGTCAAACATTTCTCACAACTATTGTAGAAGCTTGTATCCTGAAAGTGCCATTTCTTGGGCTCAGAAAACACGCAATACTACTTAGAAGTGTTGACTTCTCCTGCAAAGGCAAATGCCATGGGCATTCATTCAGAAAGAAATCTGTCAGAGAAGAAGGAGTTATGTTCTTTTCTTGATGTCTGTCTTGGTGCCAGATCAGAGGCAAGAAACTTGGACTCAAAGCTCCTTAAAAGTGAACTCTAGTAGATGTTTTCCTCTTTTAAGAAGATGGCTCCAACTATCAAACTCTGAAGATGTTGCTTACTCCTGCTGGTGAAGCTTTTGAAATAGCATTTATCTGGAGTCGGAGCAAAGAAACTTATTTGTCCCAGTCGGTAAGAACATCATTTACCTGAGAAAAGTCTCTATTCCCACTATTATTTCTGTGTTTTACAAGATTCCTCCTTGTATAATAAGCATAAACAGTCCCGTAGAAGGAACTAGAATTTGCAATCCTTTGTTGATGAAGAGTGGGAAATCATATTCCTTTCTTCACATTCAATAAATTATTGAAGATTTCTCTGAAAAATAGAAGATAAATTACTGACCTTTTCAATAGTAGGAAAAACACTGAACTAACATCTCATATGACCAGAAACAATGCTTCAACTGTTGCTTTTTTAAAGACTCAATTATAGAACCATTTAGGTTGAAAAAGACCCTTAAGATCGTCAAGTCCAACCATTAATGTTTATCTTGATTTGTTTTGAAAGGGATAGTTTAAAGAGTTTTCCAAGCTGTGAGTTCTGATCTCAAATATGGTGAAACATATGAGCATCTGTAATATAAAATCTCTCTTTTCCTCAAATACGTTATTAACAGATGTCTTCCTCCCGCACACTCTGCAAACTGCTTACAGGTGGCAAGGAAATTGTTCTAAAACACTATAACAAAGACTGCGAGTAAGCATGTACCACCTACTCAAAGAGACCTTAAAAGATCCCCAGAAAGTCACCACAGAAGAAAAACGCAGGGTATTAGAAAGAGAAGGGTATTCTTCAAAAAGTGGAAAATGCTTTCAAGCAAGAGAAGTGGAATTAAGCATAAAGTCTGGCAAGTCTAGAAGATAAGCCAAAAATCACTTTGTTGACTAATTGCATGAGGGATAAAAACTATGAATAAAACATATTTAAACATGTCAAAAGCAGGAAGCATGACAGTTTGTCTTCAGAGTTGATAGATGATATAAAAAAGTATAAAAGAATTTATTTAATAAGAAGCAATCATAGCAGGACTACTAAGTGAATTATTTCATCATTTCAATCATTTTGCTGATGACACTAAACTGGGAGGAGTGGCTGACACACCAGAAGGTTGTGCTGCCATTCAACGAGACCTTGATAGGCTGGAGAGTTGGGGGGGAGAAACTTAATGAAATTCAACAAGGGCAAGTGCAGAGTTTTGCATCTGGGGAAGAACAACACCATGCACCAGTACAGGCTGGGGGCTGACCTGCTGGAGAGCAGTGTAGGAGAAAGGGACCTGGGAGTCCTGGTGGACACGAAAATGACCATGAGCCAGCAATGTGCCCTTGTGGCCAAGAAGGCAAATGGCATCCTGGGGTGCATTAGAAAGGGGGTGGTTAGTAGGTCAAGAGAGGTTCTCCTCCCCCTCTATTCTGCCTTGGTGAGGCCACATCTGTAGTATTGTGTCCAGTTCTGGGCCCCACAATTCAAAAAGGACATGGAGCTGCTTGAAAGAGTCCAGCGCAGAGCCACAAAGATGATTAAGGGAATGGAACATCCCCCTTACGAGGAGAGGCTGAGGGAGCTGGGTCTCTTTAGCTTGGAGAAAAGGAGGCTGAGGGGTGACCTCATCCATGTTTACAAATATGTAAAGGGTGAGTGTCAGGATGATGGAGCCAAGCTTTTGTCAGTAATGACTAATTATAGGACAAGGGGCAATGGTTTTAAACTGGAGCATAGGAGGTTCCATGTAAATATCAGGAAAAACTTTTTCACTGTGAGAGTGACAGAGCACTGGAACAGGCTGCCCAGAGAGGTTGTGGAGTCTCCTTCACTGGAGACATTCAAAACCCGCCTGGATGCGTTCCTGTGTGATGTACTCTAGATGACCCTGCTCTGGCAGGGGGGGTGGACTAGATGATCTTTCGAGGTCCCTTCCAACCCCTTAGATTCTGTGATTCTGTGATTTCCATCAGTGTTCACTATAGAGGAACATAGGTAAGCTCTGACACAGACCCTTTCCTTGTGGCAGACAAATCCAAGGAAATAACACAAAATGAAGTATGCTTAGAAGAGTTTTAGAGTTTTGATTAGTTTTTGATCATTGATAATATGAAGAAAACAAAATAGTTTTCCCTTAAAAAGTCAAAATCAAATTATATCTGGAATTGTCAGAATTGCTCAAATCACGTCATATACAGAAAGACTGAAGGTGATGAGTGAAATGGTGTGATTTCAAAGAGTCTCTCAGGACAAATCCAGGAATCTACACACTAGTAAGTCTCTTTTGTCCTGGACCAAGCAACTGAACTGCATAATGAATCACATGAAATAATGTGATTTAATAGGGAATACTCAACATGAGATTTGCTGGGAGAAATCATGGACACTACAAACCATTTGAGAGAAACAAGGATTACAGGTGAGCTACCTAATACATTATACAGGTATTCTCAAAGAACTTTCAAAAAGTTCCTCATCAAAGTCCTTAATCTAACAGAAAAAGTCCCCTCACAGATTAATGGTCAATTAAAAGCTGAGAAACAAAATGAGAACAAATAATGTGAAATGTTGCTAGTGGTATCCCATGAAGATCTGCACTTCAATGCATGGGCCTAAATATAAATGGCCTGGAGGAATACAAAATCTTTCTTGATATACATCTTTTTAAGACAGTTATGCCAGAAACTGAGTTTAGAGAGTTGAAGATACCATATGACACTGGATGATTAGATATTAAAAGGTTAAATGCGGTGTTGGTAAATACAAAATATTTAAAAGAAAGTCTAGTTACTCATATGTCATGGTGGGCCTTAAATAAACTGCTCTCAATGAGGAAAGGGAACTTTTGATCATTGTTATTTCTCTAGAGTCACCAGTTCAATAAACATCAGCAATCAGAGGAAAATGGGATGATGGTAAAGAAAGAACAAGAAAACTTTGTGCCATTGTAGAAATCTGTGGCAAACATAAGCCGTCTCTCCCATGTAAAGTACTCCTCACCATCCTTCACTCCACATAAATATAGTAGAACTTGTAAAGGTATAGAGAACTGTGACAGGGATGATGAGAGGTAAGGAATGCTTTCCATATGAGAAGATTTTAAATAGACTAGAACTCTTCTCAGAAAAAGAAAAAAACTGAGAGTGATTTCATAGGTTGTAATATCATGAATGGGCTGGAGAAGGTGACTGGGGAATAATCATTCACTGTATTTTATAACACAAGGATGAGAAAGCACCAAGTAGAATTATCAGGCAGTAGGTTTGGAGGAAGTAAAAGGAGTACTTTTTCACACAACACCTCGTCATATTGTGGAACTCACTGCCACAGATCACTTCCATTCCCAAAAGTGTAAATGGATTCAAAAACACATTAAACAAATTAAGGATTGGAAGATCCATCAAAAAGTAATAAATCTGATGATGCGGTGCAACCTTCAGTTTGAAAAAGCCCCAGTCAGAGATGATTGGAAGTTGCATGGTTATGCAGTCACCAAAGCATTTGCTGACCACTATCGACAATAGGATATTGGCACAGATGAGTTTTAAATCTGACTAAAAACAGATGTTTTTATATTCTTAACTTTTGTCACAATTTCCAGTGAGTTCACACTACCCTGAGCACAATTCCTGAGGTACATCCCCCCTGTGTTCAATCTTTAGTGACTGTCTTTATCTGACATTATTTATTTGGGCCTATATCTTGCACATGCACAACCTCATTCATCTTTGACCCTTGGATTATACCCATGAACAGAAACTGACATTCATTTTAGGTCAAATCAGTCCAACCAGGAACACATTTCTCACTCTGGAAGTGTACAACCCTTTCCCTTGACCACCTAGGTTTTTAAATTAGTCATCTTAGTTCTGTCATAACTGATGGGTAGAGCAGATCTGGATGGTGGAGTAGTTTTAGATTCCACTGACTTTATCTTAGTAAAAAAGGAAAAAAAATAAAGAAAAAGAAAAGAAGAAAGGGGTGAGAAAAAAGATGAGAAGATATCTAGAAGCAGAGAGGTAAACCAAGTTATAAAAGATATTGAAATAATTTCTGATGATTGTTAAAACTTGCACTGGCCAACAACATCAAGATGTATGATTTTTTAAATGTGTAACACATTTTCAAAAATGAAAATTTCAGCCTTTAATTTTATTTTTAACCCACTTTTTCCAGTCTCCTATATTTGAACAAAATTAATAATACTGAAAATTATTCATCTGTTATGTCAATGGATTGCAGAGGAATGCTATTAAAGGGAAAAAATACTCAGTTTATAAGGATTTTAACTGAAAGTACAATGAAGATTATTTGCTATGTTGTAGAGAAACCAAATAATATAAGCAGAAACTGTAGTGTTCAACTTATTTTTCATCATATGCAATGTATTCTATTCCAGTTATTATGCAGTATCTGTGTAGAAATCATTCCACAAAAATGACTCAATATGATCAGTTCAGAAATAGAAAACCACACATAGTACCACTAAATACATAAGAATAAGATAGAAGTCATTAACCTGAAGATATTGGGTTCATTTAAAGAACAGAGGAGATCAGTACTATATCTGGATCAGCAGTATTGTTTTAAAAATGGAAACTAAATGCATTCAAAGGATAATAAACACACTGTACTTGACTCTTCTGAAATAAAGAGACAAAATACAATAATGTGGTCTAATTACACTAAAAAAGTAGCAAGTGATATAAGACCATGGCCCTTGTCGATAACATATCACCATGTTTTCTCTTTTGATTACAATCTGTTAGATATGCCATCAGCCTCAACTTTTCCATTTTGGTCTAGGCATACCATTGTGCTTCTCTGGTACAAGAGTTCGCAAAGACATATGCTTTTCTCCATAGATAAATAAAAATGATGAGCCAAATAGAGATTTCCTCTGCACTATAATATCTTCTAGCTCATTGCTAGCATTTTCAGAAGGACTCTTCTAATTCCAGCTCCATTTCAACAGGAAACAGGTGAACAACTGATTGATGTTTTAGAAAAATCTCAGTTTTCTTCACTAAGAGACCAATACTTATGTCATGGTATTGCTGTCAAAGATTTTGAGAGGCATCAGCTTTTGTAGAATGTGCTTTCATACGCATTGGATTTGTACTCACTTTGCACGCCAAGGTTTTGATACTGGGGGGCTACAGAGATGGCTTCTATGAAAAACTGCTAGAAACTTCCACCATGGCCAAAGCTTTCTAGATAAAAAATTAAGCCCAGAGCAGGCAGAATTCTTTACATGCTTCAAAACAGATTAAAATGACCTATGCTTGAATATTATTCTATTTTATCTTATTTTATTTTATTTTATTTTATTTTATTATTTTATTTTATTTTATTTTATTTTTTTTGGTGAAGGAGCTTCTGTAAGAGTCATTCTGACTCTGCTATGTCAAAGTAAATAAAAAGGTATGCTTTGATAATAGCCTGCCTGTCTTGTTGCTGGGATTGAAACTGTATCAAACAGTTGGAGATTGAGAAAAGGTGTACCTTTTCAGTACTCAAATTTCATGACACTCTGCTATTTTTTTCCCATCACATGGGAAATCCCGCACAAGGGAGAGGATATATATGAGTACAACTTGCAGTTACTTTGAGATGACAAATACCATGATGAAACAAAAGAAATTTCCCATTAAAATAAAACACATGTCATATTTCAGCTCAAATTCAGCCAGCTCTCAACTAAGGAAATATGCCCTAGTTGTAGATCACGGAGTAAATACATATCTGCTTTACTCAAAGTGGCCCATAGAGAAACAAACAGAAATATGAGCTAGCGTTGACTATGAGAAAAAACAGAAAAGGCTTCTAAGAGCAGACTATGTCATGCTTTTACAAATGTATTCCTGAAAGAAAAAGATGCACACACCTCCTTGCCTTAGGCAAGGAGTCCAGGCATATCAAGGATAAGAGGCTCATTAGTATCAGTCAACACGGTTTTACCAAAAGGAAGTCATGTTGGACCAACCTAATAGCCTTCTACGAGGACGTAACTAGGTGGATAAATGATGGTAGAGCAGTAGATGTGGTTTATCTTGATTTCAGTAAGGCATTTGACACTGTCTCCCACAGCATCCTCACAGCTAAACTGAGGAAGTGTATTCTGGAGGATCAGGTAGTGAGGTGGATTGTGAACTGGTTGAAAGGAAGAAGTCAGAGAGTTGTGGTCAATGGGATGGAATCTAGTTGGAGGGCTGTGACTAGTGGAGTCCCTCAGGGGTCAGTACTGGGACCTGTACTATTCAATATTTTCATCAATGACCTGGATGAGGGTACAGAATGTACCCTGAGCAAGTTTGCTGATGACACAAAACTGGGAGGGGTGGCTGACACACCAGAGGGTTGTGCTGCCATTCAGCGAGACCTGGACAGTCTGGAGAGTTGGTCAGGAAGAAATTTAATGAAATACAACAAGGGCAAGTGTGGAGTCTTGCATCTGGGAAAGAACAACCCCATGAATCAGAGTAGGTTGAGGTCAACTTTTTCACTGTAAGAGTGACAGAGCACTGGAACAGGCTGCCCAGAGAGGTTGTGAAGTCTCCTTCTCTGGAGACATTCAAAACCTGACTAGATGCATTCTTGTGTGACCTGCTCTATGTTGTCCTGCTCTGGCAGGGGGGTTGGACTATGTGATTTTTTGAGGTCCCTTCCAACTCCTAACATTCTGTGATTCTGTGAATGTTTGTTTACCTTGTATGAAAATAAGCTATGGAATTCAAGGCCAAACATATACAGTGAATGCTGGACCTCATACTACTTAGGGTATTCCCTGTCAATGGATATAAAAAGCACAATGAATTTAAGCTTACCACAAGGTCCAGCAAATTATAATGCCTTTTCTTTGCCATAGTTAGGCAGATTTCTCAGAGACTGATATTTATCCAATTAAAAATAATAAAAAGTAGGTTTGGGAAGTAAAGGGAATACTGGAAACAGGGAAGAAAAGATAACAGAAAACGTCCCTGTTACAAGTGATTAGCTTTCTCCATTTTTTAATAAGGCAGAGCAGTGAGGTATGCTATGTGCTTAGCATTCAGTTCGGTCCCCTCGGACTGATTCCATCCTCACAAAAATCAATGTTAAAGTGCTTAAGAATTTTTTTATGCATATTTTTTTTACTTAGTACTTCATTGTTTCAACAAAAGGAAAGCGTTTTTCAAAAGTGTATATATTAACAAATTTTCTTTGGGCAAATTTTCATGTCTTCCAGGAAGAAAACTCAGACCAGGAATGCTATTACTGCTTCTACCTCCCCTATCTTTCTTTCACTCCCCCTTAATCTTATTCCATTCTCAATTTCTTAAAACCTAATTTTGTCTTGACTCAGACATTTAACAAAATCTACACAATGATTGCTTTCAGGTCAGCTGCTTTGGTGTAATTCCTTAGATACACACTGGGGAATAAAGTATTCCAGAAAAAACAGGTGAACTAACTTTCCTGATGTGAGAAAAAGAAGTCTTGAATGGCTGACAGGGTTTCAGGCCTGATATTTGAAATGTCCTGGCTGTATATATACATCTCGTCCTTCTTAAATGAAAAGTCTAGATTAGTATACTTCTAAAATATTAATTTAAATCATAAGTAAATTATATAGGTCTTAGTAGGTCATCAAATGTTCTTTTCTTAGCTGAAGTAATTGAACAGCTTTGGGGGAGTTCTTCTATGAATGGGACAATCATTATTCACACACTTGATTGCAGAGAAATAGGAATGGATTGTTGGAGGGATTCTAATCTATATATGAAGGTCCCATTCAGTTAAAACAAATACTATATAGTAAAAGATGTAACAGCAGTTTGTGAGCTTCTTCAGGAAAAAAAAACAAAAAAACAAACAAAAACAAAATAAAAAAAACCCCAGTTCACACATAAATGTATTTCAATGTAAAACTAAATAACTGAAATAATTTCTGGTGAAACTGAGTTTAAAAAGTCAGTCAAGGTAAAATGACTTGTATATTTCATGGGTATACAACAGTGCTTCAATACTTGCTGTCCTAGTTGCAAGACTATACTTGTGAATAGTTGGATGACAGTAAAAGTGTCTATTTCTATTATGTTGACTTTAATTTTTTTTGAAAGATCTATTTAGTAACAGTTTTTTATTCTATATTTTTGCCACAAACATACATTTATCGCTAGCACTTCTAGCTAGAAGTCTTGGGTTTAAACTTCAACAATAGATATTTACTTACTATTTAAAACATCATGTTTATTACATTTTAAAATCACACATATGCATTAACTGGTACTTTTTGGATCAATATTTAATGAATATATAATTTATCTTTCTAAGTAGAATTTCAACAAACCACATGTGAATTGGGAATTAATTCAGTTCTCTGCTTTCAGATGTTTTATGCAACCCATTTATGTACCGTTAAGTACTAAGTAGGAGAATCAGCTGTATAGAATCATAGAATCATTGAGGTTGGAAGAGACCTTCAAGATCATCCAGTTTAACCGCCTACCTACATCACCACTAAACCATATCACTGAGCACCACATCCAGACACATCTTGAACACCTCCAGGGATGGTGACTCCACCACCACCCTGGGCAGCCTATGCCAATACCCAATCACCCTTCCAGTGAAGAAATTTTTCCTAATGTCTAATCTGAATCTCCCCTGACGAAATTTAAAGCCGTTTCTTCTCTTCCTTTCCCTATGGACATGTCAGAAGAGACTGAACCCTACCTCACTACAACCTCCTTTCAGATATAGGTAGGGTAAGGTACAAAAGTCATATAAGGTAGAGGCATTTGTGTAGTTAATGCTTTCAAGGATATGCTGAATTTCCAAGGTTTTGCTTCAGGTATTGATTAAAAATAATTTCTTCTTGATTATTCATACTAAATTATCTACATTATTCCTCATGATCTTCCATATATATTCTAAGATGGGTTACCTTAAAGCTGTGGGATGTCAACAGCCTCTCTGTGTCTTGCTAGGTAGGTACAGATTAACTCCTGTAGAAGTAGTTTCACTCTGGGTAACTCATTTGATGCTATTGACCCTGGGCTAGTAACTACCTCCAGGGACGGTGACTCAACCACTTCCCTGGGCAGTGTGTTCTAGTGCCTGACAACTCTTTCAGTGAAGAAATTTTTCCTAATATCCAATCTAAACTTTCTCTGGCACAACTTGAGGCCATTTCCTATGTTCTATCACTTGTAACTGGGGAGAAGAGACCAACACCCTCTTCACTATCACCTCCTTTCAGGTAGTTGTAGAGAGTGATAAGGTCTCCCCTCAGCCTCCTTTTCTCCAGACTAAACAAACCCAGTTCCTTCAGCCGCTCCTCATAAGACTTGTGCTCTAGACCCTTCACCAACCTTGTTGACCTTCTATGGACATGCTCCAGCACCTCAATGACCTACTTGTAGTGGGAGGCCTAAAACTGAACACAGTATTCAAAATGCAGCCTCACCAGTGCCAAATACTGGTAGATCACTTCCCTTGTTCCTCTGGCCACACTACTTCTGGTACAAACCAGGATGCTGTTGGCCTTCTTGGCCACCTGGGCACACTGCTGGCTCATATTCAGCCAGCTGTCAACCAATTGCCCCAGGTCCTTTTCCACCAAGCAGCTTTCCAACCATTCTTCCCCAAGCCTGTAGTGTTGCATGGGGCTGTTGTGACCCACGTGCAGGACCTGGCCCTTGACCTTGTTGAATCAACTGACCTCAGCCCATCAATCCAGCCTGTCCAGATCCCTCTATAGAGCCTTCCTACCCTCAAGCAGATCAACACTCCCACCCAATTTGGTGTCGTCTGCAAACTTTCTGAGGGTGCATTCAAGCCCCTTGTTGAGATAACTGATAAAGATACTAGACAGGACTGGCCCCAGTACTGAACCTTATATAGCTAATTTAGCATTTCTCCTGCAAACACCTTCTCCTTCATCTGTTCCACAGTTAATAACTATCTTTCTTTCCCAAAGATCTAACTGACAACATGTTTAGTAAACCTTGGAACAACCTCTTTCTGGCTTTGAGGATTTCACCATTTCAAACCTGAAGAAAGCCTTCTGTGCTGCAAGTTCTGTTTATTGAAACTATATCAGCTGCTCTAATAAAGGTGTCCCCTTACAGGAAGCTATATGTCTTACTGAGGACACCAGTTTACTAACAAATGTATGTTTTTTGTTACCTATTAGTCAACCTTTTAGTTTTAGCTCAATAGTAAAAAAAAGATGAAATGTGACTAGCAACTAACATAATGCTAATATAATTGTTAACACAGTATGACTGGCAACTAGTCACACACCACTAAGAGTAAATAATTCATGACTTTATGAATAACTATTGAAATTTAATGTATTAACAAATATAATGTTCATTGATAAATACAAGTAAAAACAGAAGTATTCAGAAGTTAATATCAATGATTTAGAAAATAAAAGACTAACTTTCCAATGAACAACCTAGCTGAGCTTAGACTATATAAAAAACTTGGAGGCATCATCATTACAATTATAGATGGAGTTGTGTGATTTCACCTTTTTTGGTATTATATTTCAAAAACTCTTTGTTGAAAGAAATGGCGTGATGGAGACAGAAGTGATGAATGCACTGAAAAATTGCTTCCTGTCATAAATGACTTTATAAATCTACTGGGAAATTTTTCATGTCTACATCTGGTAGATGGTGACTAATGCAGGATAATCAAATTAGAAATCATTCAGTCAGTAGGGACTAGTGACCACACGAAGTTTCAGTGACCAAAGCAAGATTAGAAGTTGATATGTGTAAATCACAACTGATTCTAATCAGAAACAGATGCCTGATTTCAGACAGGTCTTCATGGACCAGATGTCGAAAAATATTAGAAATAATTGAGTAGATGGAGACAATGAAATGCAGACTACACTGTAGTACAAAGAATTGACAGAATTCTCTACAAGTAGGTATGCATATTTTAAATGCACAGTGTCCAGAGAGAATACATATATAACAAAAAAGAAATTACTTTCTACCTGATGATAGTATAATTTAAATTAATAATGTTTAGTGTGTATATCATGTATAAACATATTGTGAAAATGTGGAATAGTTGATTAAATTGGACATAGGAGATAGTATTTCCATTCTCCAGTTTCTGTGTGTTAGAATCTTTAGAATAAAGCATTTGTTATTGATTTCTAGCCTAAAAATATGTTTTTGAGGTTTACATGTTTATATTTCTCCTAAATTCTAAATTATAAATTTACATTTTAAAATGTCCTTAGCATAAAAATCGTAGAATAACTGCAAAATAAAATTGCTGTGGTATTTTATATATCAATTTCTTTTTTTTCTTCTGGAAATTTCACTGCAACTCCATGAAAGCTTTCTATAATTACTGATATATATATATTTGTTTCTATTTTACAGGTAGAATGTGTATCAGTGTGTAATAAAGAATATAGAAGATAAATAAAGGGACAATATAATTTTTTCGATTCTAATAATTTTCACAATCCATTGACATAATTTAGGGATAATGACTATAGATATGTGTCTCCATCAGTACTTTGAAGAACAAAAACTAAACATATAACACCTTCTCCTATTACTATCTTATTCACACAGGCACAGAGAAATAAATATCAGGAATCATATGTTGTATTACACAGGTTTGAATTTATGCACTACATCTTACATAGAGAATGTTCTAAGTTGTATCTGGAAGGATATGTTTTGTCATTGAAGGATTTCTAGTGTTAGCAGAAGATAATACATTCTCTGTAAAGTCATAATAATATTTTACTTGTAGTAATCACAGCAGTCAGCATCGAGTAAATAAGTTTGACATTCAGATGAATGAGAGATTTTGACAGGCTTTAGAGGTGGGCCTGTACAAACCACATGCAAAGTTCAACAAGGCCAAGTGCAAGGCCCTGCAATCCCAAGCACAAGTACAGGCTGGGTGAAGAATGGATCAAGAACAGCCCTGAGGAGGAGGATGTGGGGGTGTTGGTTGACAAGAAGCTCAACATGAGCCGACAGTGTGTGCTTATAGCCCGAAAAGCCAGTGGTATCCTGGGCTATATCAAAAGAGATATGACCAGCAGGTCAAGGGAGGTGACTCTCTGATTCTGCCCCTCTATTCAACTCTCATGAGACCTCACCTGGAGTACTGTGTCCAGTTCTGGAGTCCCCAGCATAAAAGTGACATAGAGCTGTTGGAGCAGGTCTAGAGGAGGGCCACAAAGATGATCAGGGGACTGGAGCACCTCTCCTATGAAGACAGGCTGAGACAGTTTGTATTGTTCAGCCTGCAGAAGAGAAGGCTGTGGGGAGACCTTAGAGAAGCCTTCCAGTATCTGAAGTGGGCCTACAGAAAAGCTGGAGAGGGACTTTTTGTGAGGGCATATAGTGATAGAACAAGGGGAAACAAATTCAAACTAAAGGAAGGTAGATTTAGACTGGATATTAGGAAGAAATTCTTTCTTGTGAGAGTGGTAAGACACTGGCACAGGTTTCCCAGGGAGGTTGCGGCTGCCCCTCCCTTGAGGTGTTCAAGGCCAGGTTGGATGAGCTTTGAGCAACCTGGTCTAGTGGGAAGGTGTCCCTGTCAATTGCAGGGGGGTTGGAATGAGGTGAACTTTAAGGTCGCTTCCAACCCAAAACATTCTATGATTCTATGATTCTAATATTCTATGAAAGTGCTTGTGAAAAGCCAAGGCATAAGTTAATTTTACTAAATGATATATTTTTATGATTCTTCAATATTTAGTTCTTTTCTACTTTTGATTAGGTGATTTTTCAGACTGATTGTTTGCCAACTACTCAGTCCAAATATTTGTATGGTTCATTACATATTAGTCACAGTTTTTGATTGGCCAGTTAAGTCTCACATGGCTCCATCTCCTGTCTGGATGACTATTTTACAAATGTTATTTTCTGATATTTAATCATAATTCTGTACATAACTACTCCTGTGAGTTGAGATTTAGACATACACACACACTAGACTGACATAAAAAGTTTTTCTAAGCCAAAGAACAAATTAGACAAAGTAAGAGTTAGAGAATATTAGTAAAAAGATGAGTCAGAGCCTTTCCTGCAAGCTGGGTGGGTGGGTAAGCTTATGGAAAGGACTGAGTTTACAATAAAGTTACACCTTTACTTTTGCTGAAATGGATGAAATGGATTTTTCCACCAATGTCTTTTAGCTAAATGTCTTTTATTGATTTTAATGGTAGGATCTTCAATATGACCTTCGACATAATGCAAAAGGTGGTTTCCACTATCATATTTATAATATGCCTGGAACCCTTGCAGGTAAAAGTGATGACATTTGAGTAGCAATACTTCATCACTGAAAACAGTGTCAGAAAGAGCAGGCTCAAGCTGCTGGCTGGTATTAGAGCACATATAAGTCATGTATACTAAACATAGGGTCATTAATCCAGGGATGAAGTCATACTCTGGTGCAGAAAATAGGAACTCTGATTTACCCAGCCATATAAAATACTTTCCTAAAAATCAAGACAAATGTTTGTACTTGTACTGTTTATACAATGACTGATAGATTAAGAAAAAAAGGAATTTGTGTGAGTGTATATAAGATATATTTAGAAGGATAAATTAATGACTCAAAGCAAATGTGTAATTGACATCTAAGTTCTTTTCTACTTCTGAATGCAAACACTCTAGAAACAGGAGAAATTAGCAAAAGCAGAAAGTATATTACACACACTCAACAGGCAGGATTTTTGAGCATGAAAAACTCCACTCTTTTGTTAATTCTTTGAATCAACAACATATGCTGTTTACTTATTGTTGCATCTTGTAGAAAAAATAAATTTGGCTTTAGCAAATAATGAGCAGATGAATTTTGAAGAAAGAGGACTATGCGGCTAGAATTACGAATACCAGACAGTAATGCCATTATACTGTGGGCTTAAGGGCAAAATAATAGCCTGCCAGGCAGACAAACAAATTAGCTGATGATGGACCTCCCTTCCACAACTAACATTTAATCCAAGACAGCCCATTTAACTAATGAGGAATCCTCCTCTTGTGCTACTATGATAATATGAAAGTGGTGTGGAACTGATAAGCTGAAAAGCGTCAGTCAAGTTTTTGACCTTTCTCAGAAGTGCCTTTGACATCAGCTAGACGAGAATGTGAGGACTCAGCCATTTGAGTAAGTCTCCAGTGATCTAGCCCCTAGAAAGTCTCAAATAACTTTCTTAGTCATAACAGGCACTTTAGCCTGACTCATAAAACAGATTAGCATGTAAGTTCAACTCCCACTTAAAACTGTTAGTGGTTTGAGTTCATCTCACTTAGCCTTAACCAGATTAAATACAGGGGTTTAGTCTAAACCAGTCACTTTCCAAGATCCCTGCATGAGTTCCTAAAACTCTTTCTGTTTCTGAACTTTCTGTCTGCAGTTCCTAGAATTCTGCTCTAAAGCATGTGTTCATTTTGAGTAAAATTTTGTAAATTAGCTTAGCGGCTATTTTATACTTTACTCCTTTTGGACTCACAAAACAGGAGGTTTCCAACCTCTGACATCTGTTGACCAGCAATTTCAGAGAATATGCAAATCTTCACAGAGGTAAAGGAGGATGAAGTGTTGCCCTTCTTCTACACAAGCTTTCTTCTATTTGATTGTCAGATGATGAATGGCGTTTAGCCATTCATTCCACTGTCACATGATACCTCTTGAACTCACTTCCTTTACTTTATTAAGACTAAGAAGCAATAAGCATGCTAAGTAGTAAGCTCTTTGGAGAGAGGGAAAAAAGAAAGAAAGAACACAGATTTTCTCTCTTCTTCCAGTTTTTAATCAAACTAGTCTAATTTTCACAAAACTAAATAAGAGTAAACCAAGAAGCGGGTGAAGGTATTTTGCCCTGAATGTGGCTGAAACAAGTGTGAAAAGATGTCTAAAATGCAATGTAAATCTAATCAGAATTTGCATAACAAAAGCAAGTTACTGTAATGGAATGGACAGTGTTACACTAATACTAGAATATCAGTTTTGAAAAAAGTGGACAAATTTTGGATAGAAATTACATGTTCTGGGGCAGATGTTCTCTTTACCTCAGCTGCCATTGAGTGCAATGTTATGTCACTTTGCAACAGCTCTGTGAGAAGACTTACAGAGTCAAAAAAGGAAGAGGGTTGAAAATATACAAAGGTTTATTTGACCTTAATTTTTTAAGCCCACATTTTGAGAAGGAATAAATTTAATATAAAGACCATGCAATCAGGATTTTTCTTCCAAATGTATTCAGAGTTAATGACAAATGGCTCAGTGGGTCATTCATTTTTCTCAGGGAGTCACTGTGGATCTTCACTGAATAAAGTTCATATCATGCTCTGATACTGAGGGAGGAACACTAGGGTAAAACAGTAAGAATTTGTTTGTAAAAGAGAGAAACTGATGCATTGACTTTACCAGTCCTGGTTTGCATGACTTTGTTTCTGATATCTGAACACATGTTTAGCCACCCAACCCACTACAGATGTAGAACACTTAGAAGTGTTCTAACTACACTTCATCAAAAGCAAAGGGCGAGGCAGTCATATCATGAAAAGGACAATGTTTTTGACTTCTTGTTTGATATAACTAAGAGGGCTGTGATCAAAGACTACTGCCATTATTGTCCTGAAGTTTGTTATGGATTTAAAATACTATGAATTATAAGAACAACATATATTTGTTCATATGATACCCTCCATCCCACAGTACAATACTATTTGAAGTGATGTATTCTTCCTTGAAGGTGGAGGTTCCATGATTTCTCTTAGTCTGCTACTCCACACTCCTGCAGATCTCATTCTTGTTAAATTTGTGATTAATTGTGCTCTGCTTTTTCATTTTCTTATCTATTACTCAAAATTCTTCTCTCTGCTTCATGTTTTCTTTGATAAGGTGTTGCTTGGGCATCGTATCTGTTGGCAGAGGCTGTGAGATGTATTGGCAATAAAGTTTCTGTGAGCAAGAGATGATCTGGAGGCAGGTTGTGCCCCATTATCAAACTGCAAGAAGAGGAAGCTAAGGAAATGGCAGTACCCACAGATAAGACAGGAATGAGCTTTTCCTTTGATGTGTTGATCAGAGTCAGCACAGCAGGGGAAACAATATTCCATAGAGCACACGTGGCCTCATAGTGCGTATGCTAACAAGTGTCCTACTCTACTGGTAAGAGAGTGTGCACTAGCTCTCACTAGCACTATATTCATATAGTTTGTACCATAATCCAAAAAACTTGTAACACTAGGTGATATCTGTATTCCTCTTTCTACTTGTAGTATATTCACTTTTGAACTAGTCCTTCTTTTACACATTTTTCTATGACAATACCAAGCATGAAACAATGTTTAGTTGCAGTTGCATCCACTCTGTTACTGCTGTGCTAGACAATCTTTCCTTGAACCACTGAACTTAGTTCATGGTGTCTAAATTTCAGTGAAGCAGTTTCTCAGAATGAAAGCAATGCAGAAGTAGTTTAGGGATCTCATCTTTTACCCCTTCTGATCATGTCAATACTACTATAATTTCAGGAGAATATTGCTTGAGAAGACATATCTCCCAACCAAAGAAAACATTTTGTTTGAGTATTTTGATAGAAAACTTCAACAGAATATTTTTATTAACAATAGACAATGAAGCCTACTCTGACTTAACTTATGAGCTTACGAACTCTTTCACACTTTAAGAGCTAAAATGTGATCTTAGCACTTCATTGCTTAGATTAATCTCAGAAAGGATAATTCCTTGTCTGCAACAATTAAAACCTCAAGACCCCTGATCATTTTATCTAATGACAATTAATATCACATTATCATTGTGAATGGCCATAAAAAGTAACCATATGAATCTGGTCAGGTATTACTAACCATACACTTGTTTTTTCTCTATTCCTTATTTTCTCAAAAATCCTGTGTTCCTCCTAGTCTGAAATGTTTCTACAGTATTTTATGGATAATCTTGATATACCGATTATGTGAAGACCAGCACATCACCGAGGATTTTCTTCTCAAAAAGAAAGATATGTATCAGCATGACATGTAACATATGTGTTGTACAATCAGTTTTGATAATAAATGAAGAAAAAAATAGTAAATAGTACAGGCTTGAAGAAGAATACGTGGTATGCTCTTATTATTAATTGAGAGGAGGTGATAATGTATATCCTATCTAAACATTTCCAGGAAAAATATATTCCCTTGTAGTAAGCTACTAAGGCACCATTTGCCCTTTATTACTCCATGAATTTCCTGAGAGTATAAATTGGATGGACTATGACAATAAAACAATAATCTGTGTAGTATAGAACTATGGTAATTTTTTTTAAGAAACAACCTACCTGAATTGAATGTGATTTTATATGTCAGAACAACAGGGACTGTTGGAAGAAAAATTCTTCAAGATATCTCATACAAAGGCAACAGGAACTGTAACATCTGGTGATGTCAAAATATAAAAGATCTGAAGGGTTAAGTGTTTTGAATGAATAAAGAAGAAAGGGGCCTTATGAAACTTACTTAAGTACAAATTGCCTTCAAGATTGGTGCAGACAGACCACAATAGTCAAAACCTGGAAAGAGTAGATTTTGGTCTAGAATTTCCTAAAGAGAGCCAGATGAACAGCAAACACAAGATTTTGCAGTAGAAAGCAACATAAATGAAAAAATGTCATCTCCTTTCTCAAAATATATGTCTTCCCTCAGCTTATCTGATTTTATTAGGAAAACAGTATTTTTTTTATTCTTTTTGATCCACTGGACTCAGAGTTCTGATGATGTCTGTAGATGCTGTGCCCTGCTGTGCACAACTGAATTAAATACACAAACCAAATCAGCTTAAACCTGTCAAAAATGCTTTCTAGAAAGCAGGCTGTGCATGCAAAGATGGCAGAAAGAAAAAGCTTTCAACCTTAATTAAATAATTTACACCCAACTCATTCAATTCAGTCAATCAGTTCTGTGGAATCCTTTTCCATTAGGGCATATCCAAAAGACACTTCAAGATGGACTCAATTCACAGAGTAGTTTAGAAATGAATGAACTATTGTTTTAAATGACCCTTTAAAAATGCAGATTCTTGCTTTCTCATGTACTAATGTCATCTACAAACATTCTCTATTCCGCTGAAATTCTGTCAGCCTTTGAGGCATCAGAAGTTCGCTGTTATCAGAGGACAGATATAAATGTTGATTGTCCTCTAGATGGATAGGACATGACAAATTTTGTTTTGATCTGCCTTGGGGCATAGGAGATTTCATTTCTTGTCTTAAAAGGATGCAATGCAAAAGTCTTGATGTGAAATAAATCAGAATAATTACAATAACTCTCTAATTATACATGGCATGAAATAATCCTCAATTTCAATAGAGTTTAGGAAAATCTAATGAGGTCTGATGTTTACACCTATTTCCTGGATCCAAGTCAAGGTAATGTTCTCATCAAATCTGATTGGCTCTGGCAGGATCGGAATATCTAGCATTGCTGTAATACAAACATTGAAAATAAAGTTTTATAACACAGTGTTTTAGTCCATATTTATGTTACAAGTAACAAGTTTGCCTGCCTTTTCTCTCTTTTTCTACTGCTTACACTTTTTATCCATATTTTTAAAATTGGGTTTCACTGTCTTGACAATCTTGATATATAAGGATGTCTTACTTTATTGACAAGTGTGGCACAGGATGGAATCATAGAATCACAGAA
>VZRW01003238.1:0-73566 GCA_013398125.1 Aegotheles bennettii | reverse complement strand
TCTGCTGGCTCTCAAAACTCTTAGGCAGTGTAATATAGCTGACAGCTCTAATTATGTTTTTTCTCTAAGCACAGGTCTAGATTAATTTCTGTTCATTCTGAAATGCATAGTTTAATGCTTCTTCACAAAATACCGTACTTTTAGCCTAACTTAAATCCCAAACTGTTTAAATAAGGTGAAGGATAATTCAAAAAATTATAAAACTAGTTTTAACCTTCACTTTCCCATAAAAATATGTTATGCCAGATGTTTCAGCCACTAACAAGGCAATTTAAGTAGTGATTCACAGTCTGAATGCCCACAGTTCAGCATTATATAGGTCATACATGGCACCAGCTTGAAGCTTGAACAGCTGAAGACAGAAAATACTGAACTACAAAAGAACTGTGTAAAATTATAAGATGCAAATGATTAGTCTAAATCATGCTAAGAATTAAATAGCCATTTTCAGGCAATTTTGCAATTACCTGGAAGACAGGACTATGACCTTTTTGTTAGACTGTTTTAAAAATAAAATTCATGCAGAATGTTTTCTGTTTCTAGTTACTTGGGGCTTTGCTTTTATTTTACCTTCCTTCACCTCTTCCTTCTAAATACCTAGAATCTCAACCCTCTTTTTTTTCTTTGTAATTTATATCTACATACTTTTTCTCCCTAAACCAGCAAATATCCCACTGGTGGTACATTGGACTACAGGAAAGATGTTGAAGCTTAATAGCACTGCTCAGTGCAATTCCATTTGCTCTACTGCTATAGTGGAATAGTTTTTATTCTTTTTCTTCTACGCTCTACACAGTCTGGAAGAGGATCGAGAAAATGACAGGTCAGGAAACAGCTACTTAGATTAAGTAAAAGGCCAGCAATAAAAACATTCTTTTATGGACTGAATCCGGTAAAGCTAAGTTGCCAATTACTTGTCTTTCATGAACAACAACAACAACAACAAAAACAGTAGCTTTGAAAGCATGGAATTTTAATGTATATTTGCAATGGACACGTGTTATTAGATGATATGAAGACTTTTTTTAAAGAAAGTCTATATATTTATTGGGATTTGTGCTCATCAAAATAGCTTTTTAACTTTAGATTATTCTCCTAGTCTGGTGCTAATAAAAACAAGAGGCAACATGAAGATAATATAAATTCTAATTGTTCTTGATATTAGTTTTAGAAATTGAAAACATTTTGATCTGCTGTACACCTTGGGATAAAAAACAAACAAACGAACAAACCAAAAAACCAAACTTCTTGCTCTTGTGATAATTTCCTTTATAATTAGATACAGTAAATATTTTAATATTTAATTAAATTTTGAAAAATACCAGTGTATTCTAATTGATGTTTCAGATGTATAAATTCACTGGTTTGTTTTGGGGTTATTTTTTGTTTGTTTTGTGGGTTTTTTTGTACTTTTTCTCCAAAGGACAGTTTTACTTGGTTAGCCTGAATGAGGCAGTGGATTTACGGCTAGACTTCTACTATTGACACTGCTCCCTGGTACTGGTCATCAGGCAAAGGTGGGATTTTAATAGACAGGTTAGTGAAACTAGGATTAACATTCAGTTAAGAAAGAAATTTTGAAATTCAGCCTTTCAGAAAGGAACAATGTGTGAAACAGAGGCCAGCTTATAATGAACATATGGAATGTGTTTTTGCATATTGTGCATTTTTTAAAGATTGTATAATCAGGTTAGTAGACATTTTAATACATCAATTTATGACCTTAACATTTTGTATCTTTATGTAAAAGCATTCATAGTTTTTTCCATCATAATATTTGAGTAGGTCATTACAGTGGAAGTACACATTACTTTGAGATAAATAAGGTTCATCTCACAGATATTATTGTCGTCTTTAAATAAAATATTTTAGAATAATAGAGTTAAAATATATATCATAATTTAAATATCCTGTTGCTTCCCAGAAAGGCCATGATATATCATGAATCACTCCTATTGTACTGCCAGTTATCCAGTTATGCTGCAACCACTGAGAATCAATAATAACAATAATAAAAATTCAATTAGAATCAATAATAACATTAATAATAATAGCATAGGAAAACATACATTGCAAAAATCGAAATGCTGCACTTGATATATTGTGAGAGATTTACCATGAAAATCAAGGGGGACGGTACTCTTTCCTTTCCAGACATTCTCCTGACTATATACTCTTATTTGCATGCTAGCTAAATGAGTGTTTTGGTTTTCAAAAAGAATTATTTTCTTGGCAAAAGACAGGTATACTGCAGCCTATATTCCAAGAATACCCGTCCTTTTAAATAAAAAGTCTTCCCCCTGAAAGTGGGCTGCAGAATTTTTCTTACAACAGTAGCAATAGATTTTCTACTGTTGATATATTGCTTGAGTTCCTTAGTCTCTGTGGATCAGATGGCTGTTCTATAGATAAGGATATCGTATTTTCTAAATAATTTTTTCCATTTGGAAACAGTGAACAAGAATTAAAAAACATTTCTGTCAGATAAAGTGAAAAAAAAACATAAAAAAATTAAGATCCAAATGCACTTTCAAAAGCAAACAGAAGTTATTTAATTATCCAAATCATGGCAATGGACCAACAGGTGTGCAAATTGTGTCTGTGTGTTAATTAAATCAAATAAATTACAAAGAATTTGAATTAGAGATAATAATAAATGAAAAAATTCCATTTCACCAGTTTTGCTAATATATTAAATAATGGTAATTTGCAAACCCGCCTCAAACCTTTCCCATTGATTTCATTTTTCTTTCCCACTCTAATAGGAAATAGAGCACATTTTCAAAAAGGATAGTTTCATTGTCAACTATGAACATTAATATTGAGTTATTAAAGAGCACATTTTCAAATGTTTAGGAGAGAGGGAGCATCAGAAAAATTAAAAACAAATACATTTTAAGAAGTAAGAAATTGTGAGTAGTAGATAAAGGTAGAAACCAAATGTTTCAAAATACAGTGAATAATTTAGCTATGATTCTTGAATTTTGCCAATGTGATCAACATTTTTACCCAAAAAAGTCTCTTTTTCTATACTCAGAGTTTGATATCTCTGATGGCAGAAGCAACTTTCAACTTTTGTTAAATATACGCAGGCTCTGCGAGGAGTATATCTTACTGAGCAGAGGGTTTTGGTTTTGATTTTATGTGAAAGTTTCTTCCTGCCCTGAATTCTTTTTTTTTTTTTTAAAAAAAAAAGAGAAAGGTATTTGTAGGTATGGAAAACATCACCGAGTGCTTTCAAATTCTCAGTGACTTGCAATGCTTCTAACAATAATCCTGGCCAAGACCTTGCAGAAAGCAGACATATTCATCTACAAGGTCCTGGACACAAATCTGAGTAAGCACCTTTAGTGTTGTCTTAAAAAGCTGTGCTTACACTGAGCAAAACCTAATTGCCATGTATTTCCCAGACATTTCTGTGTTCTGGACAAGAGCCATTCAGGAGTTACCTTTGGCCTACCACCATTTTTGCAATGACTACCAAAGACAAAGATTTTTTTCAAGGGACAAGGAATTGTAAAAACATTACTTGAAATTCTCATATCAACACCCAATTCAGTGTGGTTTTTTCCTTTCTTTTTTTTTTCAGAAAGAAAGGTTGAAAAAGTCAGCCAAAATTAGAGTCTGATTGATCTCAGTAAGAACAAAGTTTTAACAAATTCAGTTGTGAATTTGAATGTGAATGTTACCAAGTTTGAAACAGCTATGCCTATAGGATCATAAGATCTTACAATAATTCCAGCTGGAAGGTTGCTCAGGAGTCTCCAGCCCAACCTCCTGCTCACAGCAGGGCCAGCTCTGAGGTCTGGCCTGGTTGCTCATGGCTTTGTCCAGCTGGACCTTGAAAACCACCACAGCTGGAGACTGCAATAGACTCTTTGGGCAGCCTGTCTCACTGCTGGGATGTCTTCAGGGAGAAGAAACTGTCTTCAGGGAGAAAAACCTTTTCCTTATACTCAATCAGGAACTCTCTTGTTCTAGTTCATGGCAGTTATTTCTTGTTCTCTCACAGTGCATGACTATGAGGAGCCCATCTCCTCAACAGGAACTGAAGGGCTGCTTCAAGCTGCCCCAATGACATCCCTTCTCTAGGCTGAACCAACCCTGGTCCTTCAGCCTCTCCCCATAGGACAAACACTACAGCACACACACACACCCCAAACACCCCATAGTGTCTTGGTGATTCTCTCTTGAACTTATTTCAGTAAGATGAAGTCCGGTCCCTATTCTGGAGATCTCCCAGGGAAGCACTAGTTGTAATTCTTCACAACCGGGAAACCAAAAAAGCCTTTATGATCACAAGCAGGTTTGACTACCACATTGACTGGAATCTCATGCAGCCAGCATATGAAGTTCTGTATAGATAAAGATTTAGTCTCTGAGTACTAACATATCCCTTTAGCATTTTTCTTCCCAGATATTGTTGCACAACTGTAATACTAGGATAATAAAGTCAATTAAATTAATTAAGCATGTAAAGCAGTATCTGTATGAGGTTTTTATGTATGATACATTAAAAATATTTTTGTGAAGATTGATAGTTTTTACCTGCCTTGGCCCCCCAACTATCTGTCAGTAGGTCTACATTGCAATCCAGGTTGTCCAGTTCCTTCCATGTATGATTACTCAGTCAGCTTTTGGTATGGCAAGAGGTACTTTAGCTATTCAAAGGGCATGTCCTCTACCTTATCGAGCTTCAGTTCACTGATATCCAAAGCTATAAGATTAAAATATGTCTACACGTGTTGTGCTCTGAGGTACAGTATGGGCAGTTTTAAATTCCTGTGTGACATCAGTGTAAGAATAGCACGTGATTTCATTAACTAATTTATGTCACTTATCAGTATACCCCAAGCACTGTTTTAACAAGGACGGATCTGAGAGACACCTTGCTTTTTACACTCTTCTACTATACTCTGGGGGCAGAAGGATGTTCAGACTGATATTTCCATTCACTACCCAGAGCAATTGTGGCACAAAGCCATCACAGCACTATCGATTCTTTAGGATTTCCCAGCTCCAGATACTATTTCAATACTGCATATAGTATAATGTAGTATAGTACTAACATCCTGCAGGTCTGCGAGCTTGTCTCTGCCATGTTCTGTGACATAGTGAACCATCTCCCCCATCAATGTTGAGACTGTCTCCTTCCTCTTTCTGGTCTGCATCTGAAAACAATGAGGTAAAGTGTAAGAGAAGCATTCCCAACCACTGCAGCAGTACATGCCAAGAGAGCAGCTGCAGTTGAATGGTTGTTCTTCTTCAGACAACCTGGTCCAGGGAGTGAATGTAAATACTTTCAGTCTGTAGTAGACCAAAAGTCTTTCTTTGGCTGCCTACCATCCTGCTGCTGGTGGTGGCCAAAGGCAGGTAACTAGGGACAATTTTAATAAAAAGGGATTTATTTGAAACCTTCCTCTATTATTCCTGCTAAGCAAAAACTTCTTCAGGAATTTTCTGAACTGAACAATACATCTGGACCATCATGTTTAATAGTCTGTGATAGTTCATCTTCTGTTTGTTTAATGTCTTTTAAAACACATTTATTATTTTGTTTTCCACAACATCCATTGAAAATAAGCTCTACAACTTAATTATGTTTGCTTGATTTAGCTGCCTGTCCTTGGGTTTCCTCCTACTCTACAGTTGTTCAGAATTTCCTGCTAACATTAGCTATGCAGCTGATGATCACAGAGGAGTAAAAAGCATTTGTAGTGATAGTTAAAACTGAGCATTGGAAGTTATTGCATTTTAATAGTGGGGAAAAAATAGCCCAGAAAACCCAAGAAGTAGTATTTCTGCCTGTCTTAGAATACTGTAGGCATAGAACATTTACATACAGATTGTGAAAACCATTGCAGGTGATGGGGACCCTTTTCCATTCAGCATGTATTGTTTAACTAATATTATTGAGCAATACAGACTGCAGATCTAACTGGGATAGACCACTGTATTTTTTATGCTAAGCTTGAAATACGTTCCACAGAATCAGAAGTTCAATTTCTGGTTGTGTCAGTTTAACCTAGCAATTTAACAGAGGCAGAAAAAACTGAATAGCATGCAGTTTACTGTGCTATGGGTCTTTCAAATAAGACCTCTATGATTTTTTATTTTATGTGGTCATAAAAAAGGTCCCATAGCTGTTCTTTGTAACTGATGGAATTTACTCTCTTCTCCTTGGAAAAATATTCTCTCCTTTTAGCATTATGCAGCAGTTCACACAGCTCAGCTGCTCCCCTTTAATTCCAGAAGGAGATGTACTTCTTCTGTTCCATATGTTTACAGTACATAAAAGATTTGCAGACCTTTATGACACAAAAACATTTTAAATATAAGATAATATATTTATAATAGGTGTGTGAGCTAGTAAATTATTTCAAAATACCACCAGTGATTCAGGATACTGAACCATACTGTAATTTTTTCAAATGAGTGGTTATCTCAAAACCAGCCTGAACTGACATTCCATAATAGGATATCTGAACTGGTAAGCTAAATTATCAGGTATTTATCTGGGCATAACTACAGCTCCTTGATCTTGGGTGCCATCTCCAGCAGAACTTCAAGGAGACTGAAGTCTATACTACCCTTTCCAGAACATCACCTGTAATGGAAAGTAACAAAAGTGCTTCATTGCTATGTTGTATAATGGTAACATTCTGTACTGTTCCTTGGCCTTCACCATGTTCTTTAGAATGTGATGCGCAACAAACCTTAAAGCATAACATAGAAATGTTGTCAACTCATCTATTGAGTTTTATTCTTACATGAAAAGAATACTTTCATGTTCTGTACCTTCAAGTTCTATAGCTTCAAGGCACTGCATTTTCTTGACCACAAACTCAGTCTTTAACCAAAGAAACCTTCTCAAAGAAGCTATTTGTAATAAACAAACAAACAAAAAACAAATATGTTTCATTAAAGACTTTTTACTTCTAACTGGTTTTCATTATGACAAGATAGTAAAGCAAATGTATTTCACCAAGATCTGCTAAACAGAAAGTATTCATATTATTCACATTGCCAAATTACATAAAGCACACATGTCAACATGTAACATGCAATTACTGAAATGGGTTCAGACAGAAATGCCCTTTACCAAACAAGCACCTCTGAATTTCTCTGTATGTACTGATTTATACATAACCTTGTTTTTATTCTGAGAGAAATATCCTTAGCTGTCCATAATACAAATTTCATCTCCCTAGTGAATACTAGTAAGAAATTTTTGTTTTCTAGCTACATACAGTGATATCTATGTGTAAACAATGAGAGTTTACAAAGAATCCAAACGAAAAATAACCAGAAATTGCCAGCTTGAGCACCAGTAAACATTAACACCCTCCTTGCTAATTGCTGCCACAAATTAATGGAAGTCTTTTAAATCTCCTGACAGTGGTTATGTAACATTCTGTGGTTAATGGAACTCGAGGCAGTACATAACAGATGCCATCATTAATATGCAACTGCATATGCTTCCAGTGCACAAGTTGTTGCAAGCTTTTTTTTTTTTGCCTTTCCATCCTCAGTTTTTTCTTTGCTATTTGAAACTAATTCTTTAAAATTCTTAGTTGCTGCATTTCCACCCAAGTATTTTAAAGTGAACTGTTTTAACCCTTTGTTTTTTTCCATGAGGGAGCATGTTTCGATAGCACTCCAGAGATATGCTAAGTATCTATTCTTAGTAGAACCAGAATTAGTTATAATTTAACAGATTTTATATGATGAACAAATTATTTTTACTGGATGTTTTTTCCTCTCTTTTCCCTAAGAAACTTAGAAAACAAAATAAAACTTTGGGAAACCAAGTGCTCTGTTATCCCAGATGAATTTCAAACTCTTTCTTTCTCAAGGCTTAAAACCTATCTTGAACTTCTGAGTTTGTTTCTTCATGGAGTTCATTTTTTTCTTCTTGCAAATTTTTAAGGGCTTAATTTTAAATAAAAGCAACAGATACACTTATTTTGTGACCTGACTATGCACGCAAAAACCCATCCAAGGCAATGCATCTGTCCTCACCTCACATCTGTCCTCACTAATGCCAATAATTAGGTATGGCAATGGAAAGAAGACCAATTAAAAAACGTTAATATAAAACTACATATGAACAAGACATTGCTGTTACAGATTTTCTTTCTTTTCCACTTATTCCTCTCTTTATGTCTCCATCCCTTCTTTCCCTATCAATGAGGACATCTTCAACATTAGTTTGTGATGGTCTCTTTTCACTCCTCGCTTGTGGCTCTTTTCTCCCACTAACCAGGAGTATAAAACAAGGCAGTCTAAAAGCACCTTCACAACAAAGATACACATACCATCTTTCACACAGATCACAACCTGGTCTCTTCTGTCCCTTTGTATCTCTCAACAGTCTTCATCAGGGAATTGATGTAATTTCTTCTGGTGAAAAACAGCTGATGTACGTCTGCCTTAGGGACTTGGGGCTTATACCTGAATCACTGATGGGCATGTGACTGAGCATCAGAGAATTGGAGAGGACATTGTCAGAAAGAGAACTGCTCAGCAGCACACATAAAAGACTTCCACCTTGTACATAGTCACAAGTTCAGGGCTTCTCAGGTCATCAGAGCTACCCTGATCTTTTCATCTGCCCTGAATAGTACGAGGAATATTACATGAGTGGTGGTTTGGAAAGGAGATTGGATAGGTGAAAGTCACAATACAGAAATATGACAGCTGCTTCCCTTTCTCACTGAGAATCAAAGTGGTTGTGGTTAAGTGATAAAAGACCCCATTCAGCCAGATCCCAGCCTGTGCTACTGCTCAGGATTATTCTGTTGCAGGTGTGCAGGACTTATGTTTCTCTGTAATATCTCATGCAGCTCCTGTCGGCACAATTATCCAGCCTGTTGTAGTCTCTGCATTCTGACTCTTTCTTCTACCACATCTGTCTGTCCTGTCACTTCAGTGTCGTCCACAAACCTGATGAGTGTGAATTCATCACAGATTGTTTACAAAGACAGTCATAGAATCATAGAATCTTATCGATTGAAAAAGACCCTTAAGATGGAGTCCAACCATTAACCTAAGACTGTCAAGTCCACCCCTAAACCACGTTCCTAAACACTACATCTACACATCTTTTAAATATCTCCAGGATTAGTGACTCAACCACTTCCCTGGGCAGCCTGTTCCAGTGCCTGACAACCCTTTCAGTGAAGTAATTTCTCCTAATATCCAATCTAAAACTCCCTTGGCACAACTTGAGGCCATTTCATCTTGTTCTATCTCTTGTTACTTGGGAGAAAAGACTGACACCCACCTCACTACAACCTCCTTTCAGGTAGCCATATAGAGTGAGAAGGTGCTCCAGTACCTCAATGTCCTTCTTGTAGTGAGAGGCCCAAAATGGAACACAGTACTCGAGCTGTGGCCTCACCAGTGCCAAGTACAGGGGCACAATCACTACCCTACTCCTGCTGGCCACACTATTTCTGATACAGGCCAGGATGCTATTGGCCTTCTTGGCCACCTGGGCACACTGCTGGCTCATATTCAGTCAGCTATCTACAAACAACCCCAGATATTTCTCTTCTGGACAGCTTTCCAGCCACTCTTCCCCAAGCCTGTAGCATTCCATGGGGTTGTTGTGACCCAAGTGCAGGACTCAACACTTGGCCTTGTTGAACCTCATATAATTGGCCTTGATCCATCAACCCAGTCTTTCCAGACCCCTCTATAGAGCCTTCCTACCTTCAGGCAGATCAACACACCCACCCAACTTGTTGTCTGCAAACTTACTGAGGGTGCACTTGATCCCCTTGTCCAGATCATTGATAAAGATATTAAAGAGAGCTGTCCCCAACACTGAGCCCTGGGGAACACCACTTGTGACTGGCTGCCAACTGGATTTAGCTCCATTCACCACAACGCTTTGCGCCAGGTAATCCAACAGGTTTTTTTCCCAGTGAACGGTACACCCATCCAAGACATGAGCAGCCAGTTTCTCCAGGAGAATGCAGTGGGAAATGGTGTTAAAGGCTTTACTAAAGTCCAGGTAAGCAACATCCACAGCCTTTCCCTCATATGTTGAGTGGGTCACTCGAAGACATATTACTCAGGAGAAATTCCTGGGGAACTTCACATCTGATTTCTGCCAGTGGGACATTGAGCCATTCACGACTACTCTTTGAGCTTGGTAGTTTAGGTCAGTTTAGCTCAGCTTCTTCAAACAGTGGTCCATCTGTCCTGCAGAGAGTTTGACAACTTGTCTATGGGGATGTTGTGGAAGACTGTGTCAAAAGCCTTGCTGAAATCAAGGCAGATGGAATCCACAGCTCTACCCTCATCCACTCAGCAATCTGTTTCATCTGAGAAGGCAACCATCTGAGAATGCGGTCAGGTATGATTTCATCTTGGTGAATCCATATCAGTTTCTCCCAGTCACCTTCTTTTCCATCATGTTTCTGTGAGATCCTTTCCTAAGGATCTCTTCCTTAATTTTTCCAGGAACTGAATTAAACATGGCTGACTCTCCATCATCTTTGGTAAGTCGTGGGCAACAGGAGAGGTGCCTGAGGACTGGAGGATAGCAAATGTCACTCCAGTCTGCATGAAGGGCAAGAAGGAGGACCCGGGTAGCTATAGACCGGTCAGCCTCACCTCCATCCCTGGAAAGGTGATGGAACAACTTGTTCTTGGCACTATCTCTAGGCATATCAAGGATGAGGGGGTCAATAAGAGCAGTCAACATGGCTTTACCAAGGGTAAGTCATATTTGGCCAACCTTATAGCCTTTTATGAGGAAATAACTAGGTGGATAGATGATGGTAGAGCGGTAGATGTGGTTTATCTCGATTTCAGTAAAGCATTTGACACTGTCTCCCACAACATCCTCGTAGATAAGCTGATAAAGTATGGGTTTGGTGATCAGGTAGTGAGGTGGATCAAGAACTGGTTAAAGGGAAGAAGTCAGAGAGTTGTAGTCAATGGGACAGAATCTAGTTGGAGGTCAGTAACTAGTGGAGTCCCTCAGGGGTCGGTACTGGGACCGGTGTTGTTCAATATCTTCATCAACGACCTGGATGAGGGTACAGAATGTATCCTCAGCAAGTTTGCTGATGACACTAAACTGGGAGGAGTGGCTGACACACCAGAAGGTTGTGCTGCCATTCAGCGAGACCTTGATAGGCTGGAGAGTTGGGTGGGGAGAAACAATGAAATTCAAGAAGGGCAAGTGTAGAGTTTTGCATCTGGGGAAGAACAACACCATGCACCAGTACAGGCTGGGGGCTGACCTGCTGGAGAGCAGTGTAGGAGAAAGGGACCTGGGGGTCCTGGTGGACAGGAGGATGACCATGAGCCAGCAATGTGCCCTTGTGGCCAAGAAGGCCAATGGCATCCTGGGGTGCATTAGAAGGGGGGTGGTTAGTAGGTCGAGAGAGGTTCTCCTCCCCCTCTATTCTGCCTTAGTGAGGCCACATCTGGAGTATTGTGTCCAGTTCTGGCCCCCACAGTTCAGGAAGGACATGGAACTGCTTGAGAGAGTCCAGCGCAGAGCCACTAAGTTGATTAAGGGAGTGGAACAACTCCCTTATGAGGAAAGGCTGAGGGGGCTGGGTCTCTTTAGCTTGGAGAAAAGGAGGCTGAGGGGTGACCTCATCCATGTTTACAAATATGTAAAGGGTGAGGGTCAGGACGATGGAGCCAAGCTTTTTACAGTGACGTCCAATGATAGGACAAGGGGCAATGGATGCAAACTGGAGCATAGGAGGTTCCATGTGAATATAAGGAGAAACTTTTTCACTGTGCGAGTGATGGAGCACTGGAACAGGCTGCCCAGAGAGGTTGTGGAGTCTCCTTCACTGGAGACATTCATAACCCACCTGGATGCGTTCCTGTGTGATGTACTCTAGGTAACCCTGCTCTGGCAGGGGGGTTGGACTAGATGATCCTTCGAGGTCTCTTCCAATGCCTAGAATTCTGTGATTCTGTGATTCTGTGACTGCAGTTTCTCTGACCTTTTTTTTTCCCTCAGTGTTTGTATTTGGGCAAAATATTTGCCATTTTCTGATTAGCTGAACTTGTCCTGATCCCTGTGGCTTTTAAAAAATGATTGATAGGAATTACTTTGTCATCATGTCAGCCAACATTCAGCACCCTGTCATGATACATCCTGTCAGGTTTCATGAATTTGTCTGTCTGCTTTGTACAGATGGTCTCTAACTCAGTCCTCCTCTACCATCAGTCGCTCACCATTTCCCTTGTTACTGTTCCTTCTTGTTAGATACTTGGGACTGAAGACTGAGACTGAGGGCTGCCCTTGTACTTGGATAAAATTGTGTCTGAAAATCTGCCTGCATTCCCTCTTCTCTATTCCCCAAGCAAGATGAGATGTGCTTTTCTCAAGGTCATTATTTGGTCCTTGTCTTCCTCATCATTAGGATATTAAACTTCAGAAATTGTGATCACCACATTTTCAAAGCTGCCATTTATACTCATAGAATCATAAAATCATGGAATCATAGAATCATAGAATCATAGAATACTTTGGTTTGGAAGGGACCTTTAAAGGTCATCTAGTCCAACCTGACTTTGAGTGTCTCCAGGAATGGGACTTCTACCACCTCTCTGGGCAACTTGTTCCAGTGTTTCACCACCCTCACTGTAAAAAATATCTTCTTTATATCTAGTCTAAATCTACCCTATTTAGTTTAAAACAATTACTCCTGTCCCTGTCTTTCTTGTAGGTCCCCTTGAAGTGCTGAAAGGCTGCAATAAAATCTCCCCAGAGCCTTCTCTCATCCAGCTTAAACAATCCCAAGACTCTCAGGCTTTACTCACAAGAGAGATGTTCCATCCCTCTGCTCATTTTTGTGGCTCTCCTCTGAACTTGCTCCAATAGGTCTATATGTGCCTTGTACTGATGACTCCAGAGCTGAACACATTACTTCAGGTGGGGTCTCACCAGAGTGGAGTAGAGGGGGAGAATCACCTCCCTCGACCTGCTGACCGTGCTTCTTTTGATGTAGCCCAAGATATGGTTGTCTTTCTGGGCTACAAGTGCAAACTGCCGGCTCATGTTCAGCTTTTCACCCACCAGTACCCCCAAGCCCTTCTCCTCAAGGCTACTCTAAGTCCCTTTATCCCCTAACCTACATTGATACTGGGGTTACTCTGACCCAGGTGCAGGACTTGTCCTTGTTGAACCTCATGAGTTTCACATGGGCCCACTTCTCATGCATGTCTAGGTTCCTCTGTATGGCATCCCATCCCTCAGGCATGTCAACTGCAGCACCCAACTTAGATCATCTGCAAACTTGCTGAGGGTGTAATCATTCCCACTGTCTATGTCATTAATGAAGATATTAAACTGTACTGGTCCAAGTATGGACCCCTGAGGGACACCACTTGTCACTGATCTCAATCTGGACATCAAGACATTGACTACTACCCTCTGCATGTGAGCATCCAAACAATTCCTCATCCATTGAACAGTCTATTAATCAAATCCATATACTTTAAATTTAGAGAGAAGGATATTGTGGGAGACCACTTCAAACGCCTTACAGAAATCCATTTAGACGAAATCTGTAGCTCTTCCTTTGTCCACTGATATAGTCACTCCATCACAGAAGGCTACTAAGTTGGTCAGGCAGGACTTACCCTTAGTGAAGGCATGTTGGCTATCTCAAATCACCTCCCTGTCCTCCAGGTACCTTAACGGAGCTTCTAAGAGGATCTGTTCCATGGAATTAATTTGCAAAACTTATTATTTGTCAAACTTGTTGTTATTTTAGATGCAATTTAAAGCTCCAAAGATTATTAAATATTTGTAGACAAGTAGAAGGATGCTACAAAGCAGGGCTTTTGTCATTGAATATAGAATAAATAAAAATTGCTGTAAATGAAAGCCTAAGAATTTCTAGTCTCCTCTATGGTGAACTAAAGGATAATAATGACATAGAAGGAAAAATTCTTCTGAATAGAGTATCACAACTTTATAGGTTAATTGCAGTGTGTTATCCTTAGAAATCTGAAGAAAACAAAAGCTTATAATACTGTACAATAACTGGCATTTTTCAGTACTTTCTGGTGCAACTTACACTCTGCTTCATATTGATTCTGTTGGTTCTGCTTTCAGAATATAAGCTCTTTGGAACAACGTATCACTCTCATGTATTTAATAAGTGTTCTGGAAGGAAATGATTCAGCTAACCTAGACCTGCGACTTCAAACTCCCTGTTTCTGAAGCTGAATGTCATGAAATTATATCTTATGCTCCAGTCTACAAATGATACATCAAAGTAGTCCTTCTCACTCCTGTGTAGCTATCTTGACTTTCTCAAGGAGTGAAGAGATGGAAAGATAAAAGACAAACATTTGAGAAACAAGAGGAATACAATATTCTCTATAGTTTTCTCTTTTCTTAGCTCCATCTGTCCACCTCCATTTCCTGTGCACGTGTACCACACCACACACACCCTGAGCACAGACACAGATGCCACCCTATCACCTTCTAGTCTATTGCAACAACAACTGAGAACAGCATGTTTCTCTTCACTGACTTTTCAGCAATACAGTTTTGTTTATTCTAGCCTTGAAGCAAAGAATACCTGTGTAGCAAATACTCTGCACTTTATCTACCCAGAGTCATCATCTCCTAGATGGCAATGGCAAATACTTCCTAATCATATCTTAGTCCATATAGGTAATTTCTTATGTGTTACATATATATTTCTGTATTCAGTTAGAGACTAAATGCTGATTTTGATTAGCCCAAAGATGCAAAATTTAGAGATTCATTTACCTGCTTCACATAAAATTGTGTTTCTGTGCAATAATTTTTATAATTTTTATTCTGGTTTTATTTTTATTTTAAAGCAAACATTTAATTATTTCTGTATTTTGTGAGGAAGGCCATGTTTTATGTAATTTTTTAAAGAATCTCTATGGAGTAATAGTTTTGGAAAGAGATTGTCATCATGTAGGCAATAGCTTTGAAACCTTGTCCACGCAGTTTCTTAATCCCAATTGCAATATTCTTGCTATGTCTGTCTTTTTTTCACGTTGGAACAAAATGCCAATCATAAAATACAACTGTGCAGGTGACAAAGTATCCATAGAGTGCAAGCTGGTACCTCCTAATGTGTGTCTCACTTGTGACCTAAATTTAGACATAACTTGTCTTAAAATCTTGAGAAGCTTATACATTAACTCACTGTGCCATCTAACCACCCTCTACCTACAGCAAACTAATGTATAATTCAGTAGTTTTCATGGCTTCAGTTCAACACTATTTCTGCAGCTGGAGACACAGTTTTAAAATATTGCAAATGCAACACATTCACAGAAGCTATTGCTCATTAATGTTATTTGTTGTGTTGTCTTCACAAAGGCTTTTTTCCATAATCTATTAATTTTCAATTTTCTATAGTTCTGATACTGCAGTAGTAATAAAATGCTCTATAGAAACTAAGAGATGATTCACATTATTTCAGCATGATCTTGACCTCCATGGAGGAAATATATATGAACTTTTTAAGCACTAACTACGTATGAATAAATCATTTCCCTTAACAAAATGTGAAGGGAAAAAAAGTAATTCAGATATGAAATTTAACCTGTTCCATGTAACTCTGATTTAATCTTTTCTGTAGATGGTACTATGGAAACAGTTGGATCAATTTACTATTAGGTCTGCAGCACAGAAATTAATTTAAGAATTCTATCCACCAAACCAGACATATCACTATAAACAGATTTTTTCTTGTTATTGCAAATCAAATACATGGTATGGAAAAGAATATCTGGTGCTGAAAAGAAGGAGCATTTCTATTGGAAATAATCAGCGCTTTCCTAAAGTCAGAGAGCCTTTCCGGTTGATAAGGACCGTGGATCTGTGGTTCCTCCCAGTCATATCATCCTGTACTTGCTCAATGCTGCCTCAAAAACAAGGAATGTGAAATAAAAAGAAGTAATTATGCTGAATGTTATTTAAAAGTAACAGGCATTGCACGTGAGGCCATGAAGTTTCCTTCTTTCATTTATTTCAAAGTCAATTATGCAGATATAAGGAAAGTGCTTAAGGCTATTACCTGTTTTACTCTCATTGATTTTCAAAGGAATAAGTGGGCCTAAATTCATTAGAAACTTTTGGAATCCTCATTTGTAATCTTCTGTAATTATATAGCCCAAAAAATTAGGACACATTTTATGACAATACAAAATGGATGTATAGCACATCCATCGAAGATTTATTCTATCAAAAACAAAGGAACAAACACCTCAGAATTCCACATTAATTCCCAAAATAATATGATTTTCCCCTTAGGGAGGAAATTCTACTGTTCAATGTGAAGTTACATAAAATACATCTATTCAACACTGTCCACTGACCACATGCTCAACTCTGTGTTTGATCCCTATTAGATTTAAGGCTACCACCCCACTTTTTTTCAGATCAGTGTACAGACTCCAGTGTTTATCTTAGTGTTTACCATCATAGGTGTTTTATAAAATCACCTCCAAATGCCCGTTTATTCAGTTTGTCAATATCATAACAGTACATGATGTCAGCTTGAGCTTTAAGTTATTACCCAGCTTGTGGAAAGTTAAAAACACTGCTTTCAAAATGGAGCCTTCAATGAGTATTATCCAGCCTAAATGTCAAGAATAGATCAATTGTTTTAACAAATGTGAAGAAACTTTGGAAACTATTTTCAGAAGCGTCCAAAACTATTGTGTAGCTCGTTCAGTGTCCAATGATGCAGAATACCTTGTCCCAGCTCATCCCACAATCCTACTTGATTCTAAGAGATGTCAGTGGTCTGATACCCACCACCCATGTTAAACTGCATTTTACTGTTTTTCTTTGCTAGGAATACTCTTCATGTTAGACAAGACAAGAAGAATGGTACAGTACAGTATTCATACAGAGATTAGAAAGAATAAGAATAAGCATTTTTAATATATTTCCATTATTTCCCTAGCCAATTGACATTAGAAATTATGTTCTTTTCTTCCTGTAAAATAGCTTTATTTGTATATTGTTGTAATACTTCTGTGGTTTCCTACAATTGGCAATGTATAAATTGTTGCAAATGCTGTTGTCAGGCCATTCACATTTTCCCAGTATGCAGCAGGTTTTACATACAAAATGTTTAATTAATTTTCTGATTAATGGGCTTTTTTTTATTATGCTTCTATCATTTGGCAGCTGTTTTGACAAAACTGCCTTCCTCATTACAGAATTTCTACTTGTGAAAGGAAGTCAACCATAGAAAATGGGCTTATTGAATTATCCAGCTCACCAATTATATAGTATAAAATTATTCATCCTGATATAATTTGATTAGGAAAAATCATTTATCTTTAGTAACTGTGTTAAATTAGATATTATTCTGCTGGATAGGTGCAATTTTGCAAGTGTCTGTACTTAGATAACTTTTTTTAATTTACTTGAACACTAAGCTATCGCCTATTTTCTGATTTCATTTTGTTATCAAAAAGGTTAGTTTCTGACTAATTGCTCCACTGAGCCCAATTCATTCAAAGATTAAAAAGCAACACTTAGCCATTTTAGAGCAAAACGCCAGATTGATACATATCATTGGCAACACAGTTTTGAAAGATCTGTTATAAATGTTTTTCAATCTGTTTATAAATCAATTAATTCAAAATCAGTCTTGAAACTTCAACAGTATTTAGTTGTGTGCTTTACAGTATTTTGGCACTATTGCAGCAAGTTGTAACCAACATTAGCATTGCAATTTTACATCTTATTTTATTCAACCTAAAGCACTTAAAATTAACTTCACTTTAAATATATTTACATCTTGTCATTACCCTACATAATGTCTCTTGTTAAAAGACAATGTCTGGTGCATTTGAAAAGAAATGTTGTAATATATCAAAAAATAAACACAACATTGTTGTGGACTACAGTGGTTAAAAATAAATACTTTATTTATTGTTTAGACTGAAAAATATTGTAATTTGCCTTATTCTCCAGGATCACTTTGTCCATGTAAAACAATCCTGAAATTCTTGCTGAACAGTACAGCTACTGTGTATTTGCGGTACACTCTTCTGACTGTAAGTCAACTCAAGTTCTTCTCCAAATATTTCCCTAGACTTTGAAAATTTCTCAAAGCAGATGTGAGTTCTTTATCTCCCTAGTACAGCTGCATAAGCAATGGCATAATGACTGTACCAGTGTTCACGGACATAGGACTGACATGTCTTCTTTAGATCTAATTACAGTTTTACAGCACTTTCCTTTTCCTGTCCTTTGTTACTTCACAATCCCCACTGTTTTTTCAATATCATGTTGATTCTTTTCTGCTCTCATCTAAGCCCAGTCTGTGCCTTGCCATCAGAGTTTATCATATCATGTATAAGGATAAGCACTCTACTACTGGTCAGACCTTACCAATCATTTTTAAATGTCTCAATCAACAGAAATGACAGAGAGGAGTCACAATCAGCATGTACTACACTGTGAAGTCATGTTTACGTGGAGGATAACTCTATGCCCATTTCCCTTTTTCTTCACTCCTGTTAGTGTCTGATTAATCAAAAGTATGTCAATCAGTGCTGGAAATACCTGGGATGGTAGTGCCGTGGTTCTATAGTGACTGTTGTACAGACTTTGGTTCATCTGGTGCCAGTGACAACTGCATCTTAGATATCCTTGATACACATAAGTATAGCTGAGCTTCTGGAGCCTTCAGGTAATGAGATAGTTATTGCTTTTAATATCTGTAAGTTTGTATTAGAGTACCTGTTGGATCAAATTATCCTCCATACTGGAATGATCAATAACAATCTGCTAATTGAAAGATACTCCTATTCTGCCTTCATGATCTTGCATTGGTACTGGTGCTGAGGTGACAGTCACCTGTTTCTGCACTCAAGTTCCAGTCCAGTAGGCCACTGTCCTTTCAAAATTGCCTGGATTACAGATCTGTATCAAAGAAGGTCAAAACATCCACCATGGTTTTCACTGTAATTGAGGCCTGTAAGTTTATGTACTGTCTGGTCTTTCTCCCATCGCTATCCCCAATGTCTTTTTATTTTCTTCTCCTAAATATGATACATAATATGCTCAGTTTTATCAGAGACACTTTTGGGTCACATATCTTCACTCAGTGTCTCCCTGAAGAGCTGACATTTACTAAAATTAACAAGAGTACTGAATTAATCCATGAACTCAAATACCATGATAGGCAGTTCATTCAGGATATCATTGTCCATGCTGGCCATTTCTGGTTTCAGAACTTGCAGCTCAAGCAGTCACAACTGCCTTTCTGAGGATATCAACATCTATGTTGCTGTCAGCATCTGTTTTGTTGTGGCTCTTGCAGCCTTGTGGCCCACACTTACTTGCTTCATGCTCATCCACTGTACTCTCCGAGAGGTTAAAACCCCTTAGTGTTGCCAGAGACAGACACAATAACAAGCTGGGGAATGAACAGCTGCTCATCTCAATATCTATAGAAGTAGGGTGAAGGATCAATCCACCTGGGTACCTGTAGGAGGTCAGAGAAGGGACATTTGAGTTATGAGAACACTGCTGCTCTCCTACAAGAAATAGCAAAACTTGCAGATTATTGTGATTACTTTGCTTTGTGAAATACACTGCTTCTTTTATCAAGACGTAAATTTTTTGACTAATTAAGAAAGATACCTTCTTGGTAGCTTCGTAGGGAAGTTGTAAATCACATCTGAAAACTCTGTTTCTTGAAGTATATAATAAAATCAGAATGGCTTGGATTGGAAAGAACCTTAAAGATCATCTACTTCCAACCCCCCTGCCATGGGTAGAGACATCTTCCACTAGACCAGGCTGCTCAAAGCCCAATCCAACCTGGCCTTGAACAGTTCTAGGGAGGTAACATCCACAACTTCTCTGGGCGTATCTAACTCATAGCCATCAGAGACAAATAGTTTAGTGTTATTTATATCGCAGAGATACATAACTCACTTTTAATCAGCTTCAGCTGCTAGCCAATGTTGCCATTTGCTACCATCATAATAAAGAAAGTTTGTAAAAAATTTTAGTGCTAAGAAATGTAGAATACTGATTATCAGTCTTTATCCTTGAAATTGGGCAAATACAAGGATTATTTTGTTTCTAGTGAGTTATGTTTTAAGCGATTACATTCAGGAATTAAATTTTCTTTTTCTAGGTCACTGTAGGAAAAGCAGGAAATTTTTCTCTACTGCTGAGTTAGTTTCATGGCAATGCTGTCTGAACTGTTTCACATGTTTTGATACTTCTTAAAATACCAATCAGTGGTAAGATAATAGGTAAGTATGAGTTAACTTTGAACAGTAGTTTTGCTAGAAGATACTTCAAATATGTTTAGGTGATTACTTCATTTTTACCCTTGTTTCTCATGTAAATGCCACACAATCAGATTATGAAGTTTTTTGTTTGCCTTGTATGCAGCTTCTTTCAATTGTTTTCTCATTCTCAAATTTCAAAGATTTCATGTTCTTAATAACTCTATACAGGTCTGTGTCTTTGTCTCTCATAGCCTTGTTTGTTTCTTTGGAATAGAAGAAGTTTTCTTTCTGGAGAATAGAAGCAGGATTTTTGTTTCTTGTGAGTTAGCCACTTTGCTTTAAGGATATGAGAGAAAAAACTTATAGACACAGGAAAACACTCCATTAGACAACTGATATAGTTTGAAAAAATAAAATTCCCTTCCTGTGTAAATCCAAAACATCTGTTTTCTTTCCAAATAATAAGCTACTTAGAAATCTTACCAGATATGTATGAAGGAGACCCTTCAACAGTATTTTGGTTTTCTTAACATGCACCTTAAACCAGCTGAGTAACTCAAAGTTCCTGGGTAACTTCCACTTCACTGTGATTCTATGATCATATTCTCTCAATGGTGTACAAGACCTTGAATTAAAAACTCCTAGCCCCAAAAATTCCTAGAAGAACTATTTATTTTAATTGTTTGTTAATTCCAAATCAGTATTAGGCTCTCCTTTTTGTTGTTTTTTTGTATTTTCCATACAATTTTGAAGTTTGGGAGAAATCTCATTTTCATAAATACAGCTGGCTAAATCTTTCACTCATTAAAGAAGCTGTACAGATGATAAACCTGTTAGTGAAAATACCATCACACAATACAACAGATGGAGTCTTTCTATAGTGCTTGTATAAGAAATCACCATTGCAGAGTTCTTGACCAAAGGAAGTTATGGTTAAATATCCTATTTTTGCCTTTGAGCAAAATTGAATAAGCAAATTACAAAAATCTGGGTCCTTAAACAGAAAGGTTGATGAAAGTTTACTTTATTGACAGGGATATAATTTGTAATGAGAATATCAAAACATGGATCTACTGAATAGTAAAATAAAAGAACTCTTGAATATTATTTTATTGTGAACTTAATTGTAGTAGAATCTTCTTAAGTTATCTTTTATCTACAGATGGTATATTATCTATAATGTTTAATTTATTTGAAAGCTATTTTCTATTGTAGGTATGTTTTTCTGACTGGAATATGAAAAATTATTTACACCTTGGTGGAGTTGACACTTTCTCCTTTTCTTCCAAAATTTTTGCTTTTTCTACTCTGAATGTCTATGTACATTTACTTATATGCAGAACCTGGATATAAAAGTAAAAGAACAACAACAAAAACTTCAAGCAAGATTTGGCACCTAGAAGCAACATATTGACAATGAAGAAGGAATGCTGAGCTACCAGCTTTGGTTTGTAACAGGTAAGTTGTGCTATGGCCATGATTTGTTGCTGCTTGACTGCCTTGAAACAGCTGACTGTGAACTTGGTCCACTAGACCAGGCTGCTCAAAGCCCAATTTCAGCATTTCCCATAACTAACATGCACTTTTGACATTTTCATATGTTTAATGCAGGCTGCTTGCTCTTTTTGTCTTGCAGAGACTTCAGTTTGATTTTAGTTATCAGGATTTGTGGGTCTAGACACTTGAGAATGGCCTGAGGCCTGAGCATCATGAAGAGTGTAGGGTCCAATTCTGTGAGCAACCTCAGCGAGGAAAGGTACTAACAGTGCTGGCCTTGCACAGTTAGGTTGTCCTCTCCTTCAATTGTTTATTTCAGAGGACTTCATTTTTTCAGGTGTTTGGACCTTGATTTTTCTTTTCTTTCTTCACCCTTCACACTGCTTTCCTTTCCTCCTCTTTCTCAGTGAGCAAACTCCTCCCTCTCTTACTCTATCAGTAGGCGCCAGCCCACTAGCCAGACCATTTTGAATTTCTACATTTTTTCTGAGGTATTAATTTTCATACAAAAATGAAACTACAACAAATACTGCAACAGTTTTTATTAACGGGTATAAATAGTTTTCAGTATTTTTTTGTGGGTGTATTAGCTCTCCACATGTGGTTTCATGAGGAAATTTTTTCCGAAAGGCCTGGGATCCTTTCCGTCTCTCACACTCAGCAAACATGCTCTTCAACAAATTTTTTTCACAGGTGATTCTCTTGTTATACCTCGTGGCTTTAGGAAAGCACTGAGTATTACAAACTTGAGGTATAGACCTTGGTCATCATTGTTTAGTACTGCCTTCATACAAAGGGAATAATAAGGATAAGAAAGCTTGATATAGATATACTTCTTCTGAGAAGATATACCTGACAGCCGTGTAGAGGTGAGCAGCAGTCTTTGTGGGATCACAGTGTTACAGTATCAAATGTAAAGCTCTGTTAATCAGAAGAAAAACTGTAGCTACAAGAATTGTCTCCCTTGTTATATACAAGGCTTTACCTCTCTGAATTCACCACATTGTAATTTCCATCATTCCAGCTGAGATGTTTCAGATGAGCACTGCTGGATAAGAAAGAAGCAAGGCTGTTGTCACCATATAAGGTGGTTTGAAGGGACTCTGTGAGTCTGGCTGCTGCTGCTGCCTGGTACAGCATATGGCTTTAAGGATTGCACTTGTTTTCAATCTTCTCAAGGAACAGTTCCAGGTCAAGCTGACAATAACCACATTCTGTCCACCTCCACAACAAATTTAAGTGGTGAGTGAAACAATACCGCATCTCATTTCTATTTACCAGGTTAAAGGAGGTTTCTTTCTGAAATGGGCTCTCATCTAGTTGTAGCAGGAAATATATGTCTTTTAAAAATAAATCAAAAAAAGACTTTCAGAGCTGCCAACACAGGTCAGTGTAAAATGATTCTAAAATACTTGGTTATTGCAAAGTTTTTCTGAGCACGTTATCAGAAAAATACTGTTAAACTCTAAAGAATAATTCCCCTTCTCTAGATAGCTTGTACAGAACTACTGAACATAACATGTAACATTTAATGATCTGTCTCCCCTTTTGCCCTCCCCGAATAATTGAGTTAGGTATTTCAAAAAAGCATTGTTATGGCAAGTGAGAACTTAAAGTGGTTGTTTCAATGACCATTCTCACTCTAAACTATTGGATATAAATAGACAAGGCAAGGAGATGAAATATCTGTACATTTTACTAAATCAGTTAATTTCAAACTTCAGATGATGTTACAGTAAATAACTTAACCTGCCTGTCTCTGTGGAATGCCAAGAGGGAAAGTACTTGAGTGTTTTATTTTATTTTTTTTCCCAGAAATTCTGTGTAAAACTGAAATTATTTGGCCCAGTTTGGCCCTAGTTGTACTTAGCTTTATTCTTTGTCCAAGATAACCATAAATACCTTTTCTTCTAAAAAACATAGCATTTACTATGCTTTGTATTAACTCAAAGGAGTTAACAGATGTTTCTTTTTTATTTAGATCTAATATATATGTAAGGGTTCATATGGTTAAATGCCAATTTCTCAATACACGCACAATATCTCTAAACTTAGTGTTAGAAAGCTAAATCACAGCAGGAAAAAGAGAAGCTGATGGGTGGAAAATGGTCAGAAGAAAAAAAAAGTGATTTATACCTGATTGTGTCTGTTGTTTTACATAAATGAAGTACCATATGAAACTTTTTTAAATGTGCCATGTTTTGGTTTTGCTGTAATTCAAAAATAATGATGAAAGTTAGATTATCTACCAGCCTAGAATTTACAGCTATGTTTTTTGAGTGTTTTTTTGAATTAGTGTAATGGCCTGTCATTAAAACTGTGCAAGAAATTTTCCACCTGTAACAGAACTTGTACAGTATGGTTTTTTAAAGAGGAAACACTCATTTTTCTCCAGGTCAAGCTTCTCTTTGCTCTAAGCAAGTGAGCATTTAAGAGGTAAGCATTAACCAATACAAGCAGTAAAGTGACAGCAAAATTCTGGAATGAATAGATTTTATTTCCTAAGCAACTGACAACTAATGGTAATGCATGTGTATTTATCCTATATCTCTGTCATTCAGTTATCTTGTATCAATAGGAGAAGTGTCCAGGAAAACAGCTACTTATATATATCACTGGATGGGTTCTTAGTACAGCATCCCATAGGTGTACAGCAAGTAGAGTGTTGTCCCAAAGCTAGATCTGTTAGCCAGTGTGCAATAAGCTGACCCTCACACAGAGTTGAAATATTTGCTTTAATTTCCAGTTCTGCACAGAAAAGGGAGCTAGGTGGTATCTGACAAAGCTAGCTCTGCTTCCCAAAACATCGGGTATACTTTTATACATAGAAATAGGTAAAATTACTTTTTTTTTAAAAAAAGCCATTTTAAGTTTAATTATAAAGTTTATATAAAAACACTTTATGTTTAATTATATTCTATCACTGGTATACAATTGGTTAACTAATTAGTTGCTAAAGAATTTCACCACGCATGCTCAAAGGGTAGGGTTTTTTTGTTAGTAGGGGTCCCTCTAGCCCGTGGGTGGGTATTCTAGTATGCTAATAGATGGTAACAGTATGTTAATAAGGTTAGTCCAATTAGTCAGTGTTTTCTACCTAGTGCTCAAGGCTATAACCAAGATAAGTTGTAGGAGTACTGCCTCTCATCCCTTTCATCTGTTTCGCAGGCCTGTTTCTCAAGGTTGGGTTATTGACTACTAGAGAGGTTTTTTCTTCAATTCGCACTGTCTCAGTGTTATGCAAGTTCTGGTTTTATTCTATGTGTCTCTGTTCTCTCTTAAGTGATTTTTCCCAAAATTTTACTTATTTCAATTAATAACCTACATCAATCTCGCCCTTCAAGATAAATTTATTCATCATTTTTATAATTTAAGTCTCGTTCATGTTTTTTCTCCTGGACATATTTCCATCCATCCTCCTCCAGTAATACTTTAACAAATCCCTTTCTATTTTCTCTCTTCAGACTTTGGGAGGAGGTTCATTAGGCTTGAATAACGACTATATTCAGAGGTTTTTTTGAGAATAGAACTTGGCTACAAGTTCTTAAAGTGCATTGTATAAGTACATATAAACATAAAAATGCTAATATAAAAATTACTATTAATCCTGTAATTCTTCTAAACCAACTACTTAAGTCTAAAAAACAAGAAGTAAGCCAATTTTTATCTCAGAGACCCAAGAGAGATATTGTCTATTTGTATCTCATGTAAAAGTCGGGTTTGTTGCCAGATTTCATTCAGGTCTGTGGATATTCTTCCAATCTGATCCATTTATACACAACTGCTTGTATTTATTACTGTGCATACTCCCCCTTTTGATGCCAAAAGCATGTCTAAAGCCATGCTATCCTGCAGTAGAATTTTTGCCAATTATGAGACCTCAAGAAAAACAAAAAGTTATAAATCTATGTAGTCATATTTCTCCTCTTGTAAAACTTGCAACAGTTAGCAAAACTTATCTGTACATCCCTATATTACAATTCTGGTTAAGTCTTATTTGTGTGAAGTTGTGTACAATTGGACCAGCTTGTTAAGTGTGAAGTGTCTTCTGTCTAGGTCTCAATGGTCATAAAATGGATATATTCCTTTCTTCAGCGCTGCACTGTGCAGGTAGGGCACATCAGTAGGTATCAGCAGAAAGAAGACAGCGCCTGCAAATGTGATTGAGGCATCTGCAAACTTAATTTTACTGACAGTTGATGCAAGTCAAGAAGCTTCCACAGAAGCTTACAATCTTCTATACAAGTACATCACTGTTCAAACTCATCCCAACACTCTGTAATATTAAAACAAGCAAATGAACAAACAAAAAGCAATCCAAATAATATAAAGACAAAAAGAGAGGGCAGTAGAAATCAGAGACATGAACAGCCTCCTTATTTGACTGAACAGCAAAGAATTTAGCTAACTGAAATTTCCTAAATGTTTATAGAAAGAAAAATAGAAAATGCTGCTCTCCCACACGTGCACTCAGCTGATTAAAACATTTTAAACTACATCTTGCTATATCTTGCTACATCATAAAATTGTCACCAAAATATTGGGTTACTAATACACTTCTGTCTACCATCAATAACAAGAGATCTTGGACAATTCAAAAGTGTGTGATCATAGCATAATTTTTGGGAATGTCAACTGTTTAATCAATTTTTATATTATACTTTTTTAATTTCCCCAGTTCATCTCTGAAGAAAAATAGAAGTGCTCTAAGCTTCAAAACCTCAGCTGCAACTACTCTGAATTTATTTCCTCAGATCTGTGTTATATTAGTGTGGCTTTGAGAGAAAGGACTTCTCAAGAGGAACTTAGGATTGTTTCAAAGAGGTGAAATTTATCTGGGTATTCTGTAGTACCAGGTTCTTGTAAGGAGCTATACATACTGCCCATTAGAAGCAAAGTTTTCCTGAGATCTAAACAGAATACAGAAATTTGAGCTGAGATTAAAAAGCCTTTATATCTTTAACAGGATTTTATATAAATATATTTTTATATACATATATCCCATGCCATATGACATTGTGTTCATCAATAAAAGCTGAGTGAAAGAAAGAGGAAGAAGAGGAGTTTGAGGTTAAGGTGTTTGTCTTCCCAAAGTCATTATACATGCTTTCCTGGAAATGACTAAATGCTTGCTGATGGGAAATAATGAATTAATCCCTTATTTTGCTTTCCTTGTGTGTGAAGATTTGCTTTACCTGTCAAACTGTCTTTACCTTGAACCATGAGCTTTCTTGCTTTTGCCTTTTTAATTCTCTGTCCCATCCCCCTGAGAGGGAGTGATGCTATGTGGGGCTGAGATGTGGGCAGAGGTTGACCCAACACAGAAGAAACCCCATGTGTTTTAGAAGTAGAAGGAAGTCCTTGGCTAGATGATCATTATGTCGAGCATAAGGACAAGGTGAATTGTAATTGAATTTTGGGGCTTCAAAGGAAGCAGTAAGATTGAGGGGGAATATTCCCTGGAAAAATTTCCCTAGTAGAAAAACTACCCCACAGTGAAGAGTAGGATTTCTGCCCCCCCCAACCCTCTTGTTAAGCAGTGATATCATGTATTCAAGACAAGACAAGAAAGTCTCTTCCTCTTCAGGGATAGTGATGTGGTCCCTAAACCCTTTATGGATCTGCTTCCACAATTATGTCCTTAAAGTCTGTACATCAGAGGGCTTTGACTGTACAAAGCTAGCTTCTTATTAGAACAGGAATTGGAACAAGGAGCTCTCAGAAACAAAAAGAATGGAGATGAGAAAGAATAGAAACAAACTAGTTTGTAAGCAAACCTCCCCTTTCCCTATTATACTGTGCAAGCTGGGTTCAGAAAACCCCACACCATCCCTGTGTGTCCACTGTGATTCTCACTGTTCCTCCCAGCCTTGCTCCCCTCCACAGTGTGCTCACCAACCCTTGTTGTACATGACCTTTTCTCTCCTCACAGAAGTCTCCACCTTATCTGCAGTGTAGCAAACAGGGCAAGGAAAATAGGCCCTTGTTAACAAGCCACATCCTTTTAAGGGACTTGACTTATGTTCACATACATTAACTATGAATATGTGACCTAAACACATTTTATGAAATCTTGCAGAGAATAATGACAGTGTTCAGGGGTGAAAAGGAACTGCACCTTTCCAAGTTTTCTCAGTCAGAAAAAACATGGGATAATTTTCACAAAACCTTGTTGTGCAGTAACTGAAGAAAGAGTTTATAGAAAAAAGACATTTGGGAGGGAGCTCTTGTTTGTCTGTTTCCTTTTTGCAGACAAGGTTCAGAAATAAGACTTCTGGTTTTATTTCTGTAAAGAAAATCAAAACTAATGGGGTTAGTTCAGACTCGGGTTAGCACATTCTTTTTTTTCTAAGACAGAGAATAGCAAACAAAGACAGAGAAAGTTAGGGTAGGATGAAATTATACTCAACAGATCAGGTTTCCATGGTATAAACTAACCTGGTCAATGTTCTTTACATTACATTATATTACTACAAAAGACAGACACAAAGAATCAGTGTTATTAGAAGAAACACAGCCCTCCCCACAATAAGTAGTCACCCCGTGAAACTTATTGCAAGTGGAAGTCATCTTGTCAGATACTGTAATTAGATTTTAAGACACATTTGTTGTTATGCATGTAATGATAAAACAAGTCTTATGCTTTAAGAATTGAGAAGGATTTTCTCCCCCATGTGTTGAATTATATTGCTCTTGCACTTGAATGCATTCATTTCTAGGATGCAGCAGAGGAAATATATAACTTAGAGAAAATGTAATGATGGAGTCTGCTTTAGGCAGGTTATGGGATTTGCTAAGCCTGTTGTCTGATCAAGCATGGCACCTCCTATGGTCCAAACCCAGAACTGGGTTCCTGTAAGACTGGGATCTCTAATTATTCTTTATATGTATTTGGTCCATGAAATTCTGCTTTAGGAGTTCAACATCTTGGAAGTAAAATTAGAGATAAAATTAGACACAGTTCCCATGTCCTCTGTGAAAATACAATCAAAATGAAAACTGAAACATTTAAAGGCTAGATGAAAACAGAACTTAAAATATTCAAGTTATTCAGAATTACACAGATACCTTTAAGGCTCTTCTAGGAGTTTTGACAAAATATACTGACTTCATTACAGGAAAATATTAAAGCATTTGCAAGTGGTTATTTTTTACTTTGAAGGTGGTTCAGTTCTATTTAGAGCACTGAAGATTATTGCTTTGGAAAAGATATTGTCCTGTTCTGAAAATCATATTGGGGAATATTTGACTCCCAAAACAACCTAGGGAACTCTAAAAATGTTTAAGTTTGTAATGTGTGGCGTTGCTTATTATCAAAGCTACTGTCATGAAATTGTATCATCTCTCAGGATTTAACCCATAACAAGTGAAATAATAATAGCATCATTTGATCTTGATCAGGCTGTAGTGGTGGGACTGTAGTTTCATAAGTATGTATACCGGCTGGAAATGAAGAAGTAGCTTACTTTGCTTTCCACAGGCCAGTTTCTTTTTAGATAACGATCAGGTCTGAAATTAAAAAAATATCTTATCCTGGTCTTCTCCATCTTTATCAAACTTTGAGAAGATGAATCTACACCCTCTTTCAGAGAGTTGTAGAGCCTGAGAATTTGAAGTAATGTATAAAACTTACACTCAGTCTGTTGCTAACTGTGTATTTTAATTGCCTTTTTATATTGCCACTGTGTTGTCTTGCTAGAAATTTTTTATGACTGAAAGTGTTTACAACTGGCCAATTTTCCACCTATGCTCCCAGTAAATTAGTAAGTTTACTGTAAATTCAACCTCATGATGAAAATTCATTTTAATTTGAGTGTGAGTTGGGGTATTTTTTTGGGTGGGTGGTGGTTTGGGATTTTTTTTGAGCGGAGAGGATTGGTTTTATGTGTGTGTGTGGTTTAGTTCTGGTCATTTGCCAAAACCAAGTTGTTTTATTTTCTCTTTCCCACTTCAAATTTGAGAGGTAAAACAAAACATTGGTTGTTTATAATTTTCTTCTTCCCGTTATTTGTATAGAATTTGACCCTTTACAGAAGATCACAGAAATCATTCCACTAAGAGTAAGTATATCTTTAAGATATCAACATTGTAGATGAATATTTTGAAATAAAAGTAGATTAAGCTTGTACTAAATAAAAAGGATTTATTTTTTTTTTTACATCTCGAGTCAGTTTAATTTTTCTTATATCCATGGTGACATTTCATGTTTTCTTAATTGCCTCCTTTGATTTATTCATTGAGTCCTTACTGAACAAGCATCTTGGCATCTAAAAATTTCTAGAATGAATTCAATATACTGTAAGGAAATTCTTTACTCTGTCAGCATTACTGTCTCCTGTTGTAAGTTTCACACTGGCTATGGTTGATAAAATTGCAATTAATATTCATATGAATGGTATATCAAAGTACATTTATACCTCAGTATGTAACTAGACCCTAATTTTTATGTCAGAAATATTCCATCCTGTGTTGTGAATTATGACTTTCTTAGAAATAGACATGTGAACAAAATATAATATCCCTACTAGAAATGCAGTTGACAATACCACTATGTTTTAAATGGAGACGTCTTACTTTGTATTGAAATCAGAGAAATTCTGCAGTTACCACTGCTTATTTGGGAGGGAAGTAACTTCCATACTTTAAATATCATTTATGTTTAAGCAGGTTAACAGTTCTCTAGGCTACATCTGTTTTAAGGTTTTTTGCATGAAATCTTTCCTATAATTTTCTTAGAAATTATAAATTAAAAACACCTACAGAAACAAACATCACTAAAAACTTAATTTGTTTTGTTCTCACTGAATTTTTCATACTTAAACTTAGGTGAACATTGTACAAACAAGGAAGAAAATTAATTGCCATTTAAAAATTAAAATTTTAATTTTGTTTTTTGCTACCTTTTTTTATTTCCAAAATGATAAGCTTCTCTAATCCTAAACAATTGTTTTATTCATTAGTCATATAACCTTATTCCCTTAAGATTTTTATTCTTTTTAAAAAAAGGGGAAAACAAATTAACATCAGATATTGCTTGGCTGTTTATGGTATCCTGAAGAGTTATTGAATGGATGATTTACTTGTATTTATATGTATTTCTTCTCCAAATTGGTGGAAAAGTGCACCTTTGTTAGTTTTCTGGAAAGCTGACTGCATTTCCACTGTTTTATGGAAATGTATTTGCCATTCTAACAAGTGTATTACAGGGAGCTCTCTGTGAAGTTTTAAAGAACAATGGGAATAGGAGTTGTCAAATCAGACTAAGAAAGCAGACATGATGGAAACAACTCTTTTAATGAACAAGGAGGAAAAGATGGCTCAGTCATGTCCTATGTACTAGGAGTATGAGTGTTGTCTATATTTCGAGTAGAGGAACCATGGTTTTAAGGGTTTTCATCCAAAATTTTTCACCATTGATTTGCAGGGGGAGGGTTGTTTTTGTTGGTATATTTTTTTCTGCACCAGTAATTCTGTCTAGCCCATTCCTGAGATGAAAACTGCTATACTGCTGTTATAAATGTATTATGTACTACACACTAGGTAATCAGTATAAGAAAAGCAATACAGTTAAAACAATGGAATTTATAATTTGGACCAGAACAAAAAGAATATTTTGATATAGTACACTGTTAAATGATGTGTTCATTTTTTTATTAACTCCAGTAAGCTGTCTTGCAATAGGAAATATCTTATTTTTGCTAAAAGCAATGCACCTGATTGAATGGATTCATGACTTTAAATACATGGTAAAAATGTCATGTAAGACTTGCTTATTTGTCATCCACTTAATAAATGTATTTACAATTTTACACTAGATTCTATGAAAAACACTAAAACTGAGTGATAGTATTTCCTATTTTATAGGAGACATTGCTTTTAGTGGCATTAGACTGATAAGCTACAAGAAAACTATGGCTGTCTTAAAGCTGTCACACTCTTCCAGACACATGTAACACTATTATCTAGAGTTGTCATTCACCTTGATTATACTGGTATTAAATGGTTCATCTGTTCTAAATCTTCAGTAAAAATATATAGATATTTTACAGGATGCAGCCAAAGCAGGGAGATCAGTATCAGAAATTCACAATGTTTAGTTCCTTATTAATATCATATTAAACTAATGATGTATATAATTCTGGAGGGAAAAAGAAAAAAAAAAGAAAACGGATAATTCTTTCTTTCAGATTTTACATTTTAGGTTGTAAAATAAAAGTTATCTTGTCCAAAGTTCAATTTCTATCTGATAGCTTTGAGCAAACTGTAAATGCTGTCAAATAGAGAAGAAAGCAATATTCCTATCTTCCTATAGGAAGTAGCAAAAATTACTTGCTGACTAGAGGCCATTTTTATATCTAAAATTAAATAAATGTCAAAAAATAAATCAGATGTATAACACTACTGCAAGTTTCTTTTGCACATCTATACTCCTGAATATAGACATATATGTATATTAAATGTGTGTATTTACAGTGCTGAAATATGCGTAAGTAACTACTGAATAGTTTACATTTTGGTATCCAAAGTCAAGTCTCTGTTAATTTATCTTTTTTTCTTGATGAATACTTAGTACTCTCAAAGCTCTGCGGACTCCTTTAAAATGTATCTACTGGAGAACCAGATTCTTTTTTGACATTAGAAGAAGCATTTGGTACAAAGACTTATGATGATCACATGCACTTTTAACCACAAAGTCACTGCATAGGGCAAAACTATCAATCACTTGTGGTACAATGAAGCACAACAGTTCTTCCAGAGCACAGCTTGTTCCTCTGTTCCTCAGTAGGGCACTGGGAGTGTGTTTCCTTCCAGGAATGTGACTTGGTAGTTTCCATTAATTCAGAACATTTTTTTTTTTTTTAGGGATTACAAGATAACTGTGTATTTTTAGTTTTATGTATCAATTTGAGTTAGAATTTACCTAGAAAAAGTGTCATATGATCAACTCACTTTTATGATACTACCTTGCTTGCAGCCAATAAAGAGAAAAAAATTAAAGTGCTTAGCAAGACTTTTTCTTTCTGAGAAGGTTATTTTAAATCTCCTATCCTCAGGGATATTTCTACTTAATCTAGTATTTCTAAGTCTAGTTTATTAAATCCTTATTGTTCAATTTATTGATTCTTACATTAGTAAAACACTTATTTAAAATATATGTGATACTGAAAATGTTATGGAGACTTTTTGTAGTGCCTTGTTTAAATAATCTAGTATCTTGTCAGTGGTTTTTTTTTGGGGGGGTTAGTTTGAGGTTTGTTCATTTTTTTTTTCTGGTTTTGATTTTTTTTTCTTAAAAGTGGGTGCTAATTAAATAAAATACTGAAGTAGATGAAGGATATTATATATGGTTTCTGGATTGTTCTCAACAGAACACTTAATGAGTTTATTTTTTGCTTTTGGCAAATAAGGATACCTTAAGCAAGAAGTGAGAACAATACTCTGACCTCCAGATCCATGGATCAATATGTGTTAAGTGTAAAGCCTCAGGAAATAGGAAATCAAATGTTACCTTTTGCAGATTAATGCAGGCATTTATTAATGTGTCTACTCATTTGCAAACCAGCTCATATTTAGCCTTATTAAGGTAATAGGTAAAATTGGAGTACATATAGAACACTACTGTGATTGATTGATTTTTATTAAAAACTTGCTGCTGAAGAGTACTATGTTTCTCCAGTTTCCACTGAATTTCATTAAAATTGTTTGATTATGTCAGCTTCCTAGCAGTTTAGATTTTATGGGATTATGCTATTCAGATGTGGTAAATGAATAAACTTTCTTGAGCATTGTATTTATTTTTTATTTAAACACAGATCTGCATAAACAATTTTTTCATGTGAGCCTAAGTTTTCACATGAGCAGACCTGTTCATTTTTCATATGAGCAGACTGCTTAGGTCTGTTGTGAAACTGAGCAGGACTGCAGATAAAGGCAAAGTGAAATATCTCCTTTGCTGAACATTGAGCATAAGGACTTTGGGAAAAACATGGCTTTACCCAGGTTGCCAACTGCTTAGGAAGTCAATAGAAGAAGCCTAAGAATGACATTAATTTCCTATCACCTTAATTCTCGAATGTCACTGAGATAACTACTAAAACTGAAGCTCATGTTTTGAAAAACTTTCCTAAAATACAAAATTTCTGTGAAAGTAATCTTTAATAATTTTATGGTTATTCTGAAAAGAATCCTTGATGGAGGTCTAAGAGACAGCAAATTTCATCTCCTGTCAGTTGACATTTTGCTTCACAGAATAATATCTAACAAAAAGTTCCAATCACATTACTGAATTGTAAATTTAAGCTATTGTGATAAATTCTAAAGCTCCTTCAGACTTGAAGAGAAGCAGATTTTGACTTAGCAGTACAAAAAATTCTGTTTTGCTTAGGAAAATATTGTATTAGTATTGTACTTTATTTTTAGCCTTGTTTCCTAAGAAATCCAGATGAAAATGCAGAGTCATGTTTCCTGCCCTCACCTTTCCACACCCACTCCCCATTCTGCCCTGATTCCCTACATTTTACTGAGGGGAAATAAAAGCCTTTGGAAAAGAATGGTATTTGACAGCTCAGCTATCAGTCTCCATATCTAGAAGATAAAATGGTGGTTGATTTTATTTAATTTTATTTATTTTATTTTAATTTTTTAGAAATCTGACAAACATTTTTGCTACCTCAGGAATTAAGTATGTTCCTCAATGCTCTGATGATGTTCTCATTATCATTGGGCTACCGCTTTTCACTTCTACTAAGCAAAGTATTTTAAAGGTACACTTTGTTCTTGAATATACTAGACATCTGGGAGAGAACCAGTAAGGTCTCAGTTTATAGTATAGCTCTAAAACTGTGTTGTGTGCTACGCAACAGCACTTAGTATGTTGGTTGAATGAATGGACTGAATTTGCTAAAATAGGGAAGATGTTCTAACTTGCAGCATTTTGAGAAGGTGTTCATCTCTCTATATACAAACAACATGACACACCTTAACATTAACCCAAAACCCCACCCCAAAACCAAAAAAAGTTCCAGAAACTCCATGGGATATGAATTCTGCACAAGCAGGCTGTATGTACAGCTGCTATTATAATTGTACCTGAATTTGTGATCAAGAGAGAGTGAATCCAAGCAGCAGCTTTATGTAGGTAAATTGGAAGAAGCTGCTTCTTGAATGGGTTCATTATCTGTGTACTTGCACTAAGCTGCCTTCCATATGATCAATTACATATGCTGACCTTAAACACGTGGATGCAGTATTTGTCCTTCATCAGCGTTTGAACACTTATGTTGTCAAAGCCAGTAATTAGTCCTTTAGGAAAGTTTGCTTACTGTAATATTTTTGGCTACATTCAAGAAGAAAGATAAAAGGCAAATTATTCAAAATCTTGTTTTTACCTAGTTTGTTTTAATTTTATTGTCTTTCTAACAAATTATTTGGCTTTTGTTTCTTTTTTTTTTTTTTAATGTGATTGTACACAGGTGAATGATGTGCTGCTTTCTCTGTATTTCACTAAGAAAAAAACTAAAAATCCATGGTTTGAATTAATACTTCTAATATCAAATTTTAATGTGGTGGGAGTACAAGTATTTCTGTTATGCAAAAATATAACATAAATCATTAATTGCTAAAATTTTCAGAAATTAATATTAGAAACTGAAGGCCAAGTCTTCCATGATCCCTTTGTGCTAAACATGCTCATATCCAAAGGCAGGAACAACTTTTGGTAGGATTTTCTCAAATGTTAAGGCTGTTTTGGTCTGAACTAAAGGTAAAGTCCTCTTCTCCCATGTGCAACAAACTCACTCCCAAAGTGCATATGTGATTCTTCCAATATTCTGCTTTTGGCAAGGGACACTGAAAACTATAAATCTCATCCTAGGAAGGGATAGGAGAGATGAATGCTCTTCCAGAAGACAACATGTAGCATAATAATTTAATTTTTTACAGAGAGCTCTAGTGGGTAGAGCTTACAATGTGAAAATCAGTCTGTACATTATAATTAAGAAAATATTCTGTCACAAGGAGAAAGGAAAATGGAAGAAATATTACTAAAATTTAAAGATTTTATCATGTGTTAACCTTTCTATATGTAGAAATTAGAGGTTCTTTCCAATTTGTTTTCATGTTTTCTTGCTTGAGTTATGTGACTTGATATGCTGGTTTTAATGAGATGACATAGAATATTTGGGTGAAAAACAGATCTGGTGCATGAACCAGTTTACCACATTCCATAGTTTCATTGTCAGTAAACCCTGTGAAATAATCTGTCCTTAATTACGTATTTAAAACAGAAGTTGATTCTCTTCAAATTAGTCTGTGATGAGATGGCACAAACAGAATATTATTTCTGAAAATGTGTACTTTTTCCTTGTCATCACCAGCTTCTGATATATTGCTAGAATTTCAACGAACAAGAGTTATTGAGAGAAGTAAATAAAGAAAAACTGATAATTGTTGTGGTAATAATGTCATATTCTTTCATTCATTTTAGTTATGATTTTCTCAACATCTCCATGCAAGTGTGTACTCTCATATAATTATATGAAAATTCACTTTTGTTAAACTTAGCTGTCTTATTTTTTTAAAAAAATGACTGAATGTTATTGCCTTTGGAAGAGCAATATTTTGTAAGCTAAAATATATGTGCCCTACTTCAGTGTTTTTCTGGTCCCTTGTATTTTTTTTTTCCAGTGAGGTCTCTATTACAAGGAAAAAAAAAGTGTTACTTTATTTGTCTTGTAAATATTAACTCTGCATGCCTCAGAACTCTAAATCACCCATGAGACTATTTATGAGGAAAACTGGATACTAATAAAAGCATTCAGAAAGCCAGATAATGTGAAGGAGGTATGTAATATCCTACAGACGGAGTCTGTTTTTTTCTATGTAATAGTTTAACAAGTTTTTATTTTTCAGTTCTTGCAGCTGGGGAAAAAAATCAACATCCATCACACTTTGTCTGAATACAAAGAGAAAACTTGTCAGATAAAGAAAACACCGATTTCAAAGTTTCTACTGCAAATTATCCTGACATGACATGAGACAAATATGTGCTTAATGCAGGCTTCTAAGGCAGAAGTGAGGAAGGCAGAATAAAACCCCTTGTAAACAGATTTAGTTAAAAAAATGTTCCACATAGTGTAGGTGGTCTTAGAGTGATGGGCTGAATGGTTGGAAGGTGTTATATTACATAGGCTCTGGTAATGAGCTGATTCTGAAAGCTGTGTCTGTTTATCCAATAACTCAACTCTCATCAGGTCATGTTAAAACTTCAGCATTAGTGCAACTTTAAAGCAATCTAAAATTTTATGTCTGGTCTGCAGGAGAGTTGTGATGTCACAAACTTCAATAATCCTGTAAGATGTTTTTAGCCCATTATTCCCATGTCCAGACTCTGACTGTAGTGGCACAGTGTCAGGTAGCACAGCATGGGCACCTGCCATTCTGTGTTCATGCTTAAAAGAGACAGGTAAAGTTTTCATAACACCTGCAAGTATTTTTACCATGGTATCTCTGATCAAGTCCTTTGACAGCACAACTCTTCACCAGTCCCATTTGAAGTGTATCAGTGCTACTTCAGATAGGCAGGGAAGATGATTTAGCTGTGTGAGTCCTCAGCACAGCCCTGCAGAGTGCCTGTCTACCCCTCAGTGACATCTCTGATGGCTCAGAGCCATGGCTCTGTCACCTACTAGCCCTCCACCCACTGAGTTTAAAAAGTGTGTTCTTTTTTTAGCATAGGTAGGAAAAAGTGTATCCAAAAACATCTTGTCACCAGGTTTAGATGAAGGTCGTCACACTCTTTTTTCTAGGTCATTAATAGATGGGGTCTTGGAAACAGTTTGTGCTGGCTAACAAAGACAGGATGTCTGCAGGGAGACTGAGAGAAGATTCAAGTAATGACTTACAGAGAAGACTCTGCAGGAAAGAGGTAATTGTTATATCTATTTTCTAACACAGAAGCCTAGGAAGTAAACCGTCTAAGTTTACTATGTTCTGAGTTAAGGGAAAGTTCAGAGCATTATGATCAGTGTTCTTGTGAAGTTTTCTTAAGACCTCCTGGTGCAAGTTCAAATGGAGAACTTATTCACAACTTTATGACATGTGTTGTTCATACTGGTTTATTTTTGTGCAAATGAGCAAGCAAGGGTGAATAATTCCAACAATTATTACTGTTAGAGCACAAGACAAAGACAAGAAGAATTTCTTGGTCTGCCTTCTAATTCATTAAATTGGGTCAATGAGATGCTAATGCTATGATTTTTGATATGTATTTTTGGTTGAGTGCATTCTCATTGAACTTAAAATTCTCATTTGGATACTATTCAGGCAGGTAGAGTAAAAAACAGAGCAACTTTTTCTTTCATATGATATGTAATTTTGTCATGTCATACTCTTCTCATTTTCTGCCTTTATTGTGCTCTTCCATGACAAACTGGGTTTGGAAATGGTCAAGAAGTAGGGGTACATAGAAGTTTTCACACTTAAATAGTGTAACAGGAGGTGAAGAAATATATTAAAGAGAAAATACTTTCTACCAGTTACGTCTTAAATCCTAAAATTTCAATTCTCATAGTGTCTATACCTTTTAAGATTCACCTGGGAGACTTGTATTGATATCTAGTGAATTTCTTTAAATTGAAATTTTATTTACTTTGTTTAAATTTGTCCATAATGCAAGGATAAGTTAAACGTGTTAATTGTTCTTCTCTCTGACTCAATTAAATGTCATAAAGACATTTCATTTTACTAAATGAGGCATTTAAGCTAATAAATTTAAAGGCTAGATCCTGCTCCTATTTACACTGATTCAGGGAGAACTTCAGTCCATTCATGTGTTTGTACCACATCCACTGCCAGAACATGAGTCCAGATCCACAGAGAAAACTCATGTTTTTTCTGGTGATGGGGAATAATTAGAAACCCTATTTACACAGCTGCAAAATGAAAACTGCTCTTATGACTAGTTGCTTGTCTAAGATAAGCCCTGTCTCATGATTTATTCAGCCTTACTGAGATTTGTTTTATTTGATGTGAACCCCTTCCTGAACATTTTTAAGTAATTTTCTTTCATGACAATGATAGCAGGAGTTTCAACCATTTAGTCAATAGCTCTGTGACTCTTAACATCCACCAAGGCTGCAGGTGGGCCGGATTCAAAGGATGCCTGTCCAGCATTCAGATTCATATCTTCTGCCTAGCAGGGATTTATACAGGGAATCATGTGGTGGAGCAGCTGTCATTTCTTACTTGAAGAACTGCCACTTTCAATAGACATTTAAATGTTTGTTAGACCAGAGACAGACAGAGAGAAACTATGTTCTCACCAAGAAAAGATGTTTTTGGTGGGTGATTAGGAGGGGAGTCACCCATGTTCCCAGGAAAAGGCCTGTTGTATGTTCACATTTCCAGGGCTTGTTGGAATTTAAATGAGGATTAAAACATTCACAATTATGAAATAGGAATAGGTGGAATTTAGTTAAATGCTTTTTGTTAATATAGCATCTGAGTAAAATTTTATCTATCAAAACACGTCTGTCCATGTCCCCAGTGTTTCCAAGAGTATCTAGGCAGTTTTTCCATAAATCCCTTAAGTGAATACTATGAATTTGCTTTTTGGTGGTACTTACCTCTCTATTGTCTGGGTTCTTGGCCTTGATTTAAGCTGACCAGTAGTCTGACTTACAGAAATACTTCAATTAGTTTGACTATTATCATAAGTTCTTGTATGCCTTGTTTTGATTTGCCTGGCACTGCAGAAGCTAGCATTCCCAATGCATTGGCAGTAACAAGTAAAATGCTTGGCAGAAGTCTGGTCTAAAATAGGAGTGGTAAATTTTACCTTTTATTTTTTAGGGGAAATCATCATGCTTGTGTCCTGCCATTCCTTAGGGAGACTCTGAACAAAGTCTTTAAACCGAGCTGATCCTGAATTTAATTTTTGTCTAGCACAAATTAATTTGATATGTGGCTTTTCTTTAATGGTAAAATGCATCTAGGTGGAGTACTGTAGCAGTGTAAGGTGTTTTATCCCCCCTAATCTTAAAACAAAACAAAAGAAAATTAGAACAAAACAAAGCAACATTCACTCCTCTATCCCCCCCGCCTGCCTCAGTTCTAGAAGCACTAACACTGAGTGCCTCTGCAACAGGTGCCAGTGCCATCATTTATGCTAATCACTGAACAGAAATCCAGACAAGGAATGTGGGTACCTCCCCAAACTTCCCTTTAAAATCTGAATCTATTCTAAACTACAGTTCTGGATATTCCTCTAAAGTATATCAGAATGACTTCCTTAGATATTAGTGTATATAAATTTTTAAAAAAAGCACCTCCAAACTGACATAGTCAATAGTACATTCAGCTAATTTTCATTACAATTTGTTTTCTTTTGTGGTTAAAAAGCCAAAGTTGCCCATGAGAAAAAAAATTACTAATGTGTTTTGAATTCTGCCTTTAGTATTCTAAATGAGCAATGTATTGCCAAAAAATTTAATCACTTTGACATTGAGATGTTTCAGATTTGTTCTCCTTTTTTAGTCTGTCATTTTCCAGTCTGTCATTTTCCATGACCTTCTATACATCTCATTTTCTTTCCTTTTTTTCCATCATTATTCCTAGGAAAAAAAAAAGGTGGTGGCTGACTACTTGGTCTGATTTGTGGACCACATTCTAAGAAACCAAGTTACTTCATGATGTTAGAGAACAGGACATTTGCAATTTCTTCCGTCCAGATAGGTATCTTGCATGATATGTTTTAGTTCCCAAGGGGATAAGGTATTTCTGGTACCTAGGAATCTCTACAATAAACCTTTTGTTTTGGAAAAATCTAGAAACTGCTGTCAGCATTCACTTTATGGTCCAGTACTTCAATCTGTATTCTGTCTGTGCTCGTACATCATTCTCAGTGACTCCAGTGGGAATGTCACTGCAGCACAAGAGCTGAAGGAGAAAGCACTATAAGCTCAGTCTAATATTCACTGAAGTTGGCTGAGCTTCAGACTGACTTCAGAGTTCAGCACCAGGCAAAACCAAACACCACAGTGTCTGTATTTTATAAAACAAGATCTTGTATAAACAAATAAGTAAAGCACTGGTAATCCCCACTCTGGTCTTGTATATTCATAATAGGTTTAATTTAAAAACTCATTTTTTATTATTGACCCAGCACTGCTTGGTCAGTATATTTATGTAGTCTAATTGCACTTACTGTCATTTAAAAAGCACTATTGTTATCGCTCAGTGTCTCTCCTGCAGCTGCAGTCCTGTTCTATGCTGTCTATTATCAAAGTATCTTAAAGCCCACTACAGTTCTGTGCCATTCTCACTTCAATCGGCTGACTTAAAAATCCATTGCCACTGAAAGAGTATTTACCAGTTTTCAAACATTTAAGAGTTACTGGGACTGATAGAAATGATAAATTTTCTTCTTTTTGATGTAGAAGTGAAAATAGTGTGTGTTAAATAGGAATATTGATGATTATATACAGGAGCAAGGCTTGAAAACATTCACTCTGTTTTAATAATTATTTTTGCACTCATGAAAATGTACTAGGTGTATATGCACAGAGTGAGTCTGCAAAGCCAAAGTGTCTCCTCATCATTGTTGGACAAAGGACCATGATAAAAATTCATGTTAGTTCTTCCATTTCGTCCATTTTTGCTGCACAAGACTCATCTCTCAAGTAGCATTAGGGGATTTATCTGTGTACTAGCACTAAAGGTATGGGTATTTGGTTATATGATAAGACTGCACATGGTATATTGAACAGTGTAGACAAACTCCAAATGAGCATGCATGCATGTCAGGAGAAAGCAATGTCTCCACTAGTAGCAATACACTGGAGTATAACACCACCATCTCTTTACACTGGCAAAGCTACCAACAGGAGAGGGCACTTAGCCCATCAGAAGCAAGTGGTACAAGCAGGTGAGGAAATGATGAACCTCTGTTTCCTTGTGACATATAGGAACAGGAAAACAGGAGTGTAAAATTAATATTTTATCAGTTGTTTTAAATTTCATAATATGTGCACAATTTAGACTAAGCTATGGCTTGCAACTGTGAATGAGGGGTCTGAGTTGAAAATTGCTTTTGAAAGTATTTTTTCGTCACAAGGAACTCTAGCTGCTGATGTTTTACAACGGCCAGATATACAGTTGGAGTTCCCTGTTGTTATCTTGCTTATTGCCTCCATGTTTATTTGTTTTCTCTCCTTAAGTCTGAAGTCTTAGGGACCAAATACAGAGTAGAAAACTAAACACACACAAGATTACTAAAGAAAAGGACAAGGAAAAGTTTGGAGCTTTTTTATTATTTAGTTTAGTTTAGTTTTGTTTTGTTTGTTTTGTTTTGTTTTTCCAGGTGTGGTTTTTTGATGACAATTCACCTTACTTTGATATCAAATTCACCACTTGATGAGATCTATTTAACCAAATAATATAAATTAAGAAGGAAGGAGCATATTTCTTTATTATTTTTTCAGTATGACTGCTGCCCACTTCTTGATCAAATTTCATTATTACTGTCCCAAGAGTGGGACATTACTCAAAAGAATTAATAAACTAAATCATTTCCCTTTTAAAGCAAATATTACATTTTTCATTATTATTTACTTCTACAGGAGAATGCAAGGGAATAAAAATATATCAGATTTGCTCTAAATTGCAGAATTAAATAATTTTGCACAATAGAGATGAAACCAGCTTGCCTGTTACAGCTTAGACAATTATAGATATTAAACTGTTTTAGTTTATTGTAGCATTTAGTGGATGAAGGAAGATGCTTAAAGTGGTACATATTGAAAGCAATATTTATTATTTTTACACCTCTTGGAAATGTCATGGTGACATTTAGAGATCTTCAGTATGAAAACTATTTCTTGCCTTTCCTGGGAGTTTCCAGTCTTTGTTACTTGATGCTCTTGATTTGCTCAGAAATAACATAAACAGTCAGTTTGGATTATAGGAAATTCTAGGTGTTTTATATTCAGGGAGACCAATTTCCTACGCATCAAGAGCCCTTTTGACCACTTTTGGACCATTTTTACTCTCTTAATTTGGCTTGTTTAGCTTGGAACTTGTTAGTTCAAGAAAAATAACAGGACCAAAATTTTGGGAATGGAAACTAAATGATCCATAGAGGAGTAAAGCTCTCTTTCAGAAGACTATGATGACAATCAACATACACATAAATTCATTCTGCCAAAGCAACAATGCTTACACAAAAAATATTGATTAACTAGCTTGAATTTGATTTTTTTTTTTACTTGTAAAAAGAATTGACCATATAAAAGTTTTTGTTTTTCTTTCTGTTCCCAGAAATGATGATTTTTCCACCTTGCGAAGAAAATAAAAAATTATTACTCAGGAAAAAATAACTGTAACTATTTTGCTCCTGGGTGAGAGTCCATAAAAACTCAAGGACTTATCATTATTCCAGACATCTGCATCAATTTGGCTTCTCTCTTTTGCAAGACCACAAATTACAATTTGTTCTAGGTCACACTACACTTCTGTCAAAAAAGGAGTCAAAACAATGCCCTTACAATCACAGCTGAAACATCTGTTTGTTCTGGGGGAAAGGGAGGGATGGGCAAATATGTGTTTTACTTTAACTAGTAATAAGATTTCAGGTTCAGACTCTTTTTTTATTATTATTTAAACAATTGTCTTATTTATTCAAACTGCAAAATTCATAAAGCTATATTACAGAATTTATCTGTGTCATAGCTAACATTGTGAGAATTCTCTGAGATATCCAGTGTGTTAAAATGAAATAAATGCACTCTTTAATGTTCAATATGACTGAAATACAGAATAGCCCATTAATGAAATAGTGATAGGTACATATTAAAATGAATATTAAATATTTTTCCAGCAATAAACATGGAAATTCAGAATAGCAGCTAATGTTAGGAATTAAAATTAAAAAGTATAGTAAAATAAAATTAGGAATGAAGGTTTTCTATCTTGCTGAAGAATAATTTATGTAACCTAAGCAAAGACTTTTTGAACTAAACAATATCAGTTAAATATAGAATTGTAAGCAAAATGCCAGAGAATTTTTCCAAAAACAACTGGGTTGATATTTTGTTGTGATTAAGAGCACCTGGGTAATTATTTCTATTAAAAAGCCTCCCTCTTAGAAATCTTTCAATTGCCAGAGCTTCTGTTTATGTGTTTATATGAAACATAAATCTTATAAATCTATATACTTTTCTTTCTTCCATTCCTTTTTGCCTGTATCCTTTTTTTTTTTTTTAATTTGGGTTTTTTTCCTCCTCTAAGAAATTCTAAAGTTAAAAAACATAAAATGTTCATCACATAGATAAATAATTCCAGACTGAAAGAATTCTACAGTACTTACTGATGTGAATGATGTTATTGACTCTTAAGCATTCTTATAACTCGATGTTATCAGTAAAAAAAAAATAATTTTCTGGAAGGTTGATTATTTTTTTTTCCTAACTAATATGGCAGATAATCCTGGAAAGATATTTGCAGTCAGCAAACTTGAGCCCGCATAGTGTATCACAAACAGTGAAGTCATTTTAGCTGTGCCAAACACTTGAAGAGGGAGGAGAGAGAAAGATACATTTTTCATTAAGACAAAGTGACTCTTCATTTCTCTAGTTGCACAGTGTGGATTTTCTCATGATGGTAAAGAGTCCAAAATATTTTTTTTTCGTTTATTGTCTAGCTAGACTTGAGATTCTTTGCTGAGATTTTTATTAGCACCATTTCAAGATGCTCAGAAACCTCTATAGATATAAGTACCTTGTTAGACATAGGAAATAGTTAGAAATAGGAAAAAAATGTTACTGTAATAATATTTTATGCTTTAAGTTTTAAATCAGTTAAAGACCCATATGATCAGAGGTGTGTGGTGAGATAGCAACATTTAAATATTTGATTTCAACCACTGTTTGAGTTTAAGAGTGGACCTGATGGATTTGCCACTCTTGATAAAACTACTTTTCAGTAGAACTAAAAAATTAATGAAGGTGATTGTCACAAAGGTTTTAGTATAGCTCCATCTCCTTTATGCAAGAGTTAAGGTTCATTTCGCAACATACCTGGTGTTTTACAACATTCAATTGATTCTCTTAAACTTATTGCTTTTTCCCAGATGTCCCATGCCTACAAAATTCCATTAGGAAAATTAGAATTTTCAATAACTCATGCTCTCACTGAGACCTTAAATATTTCTTACATTCCATCTACTTCTGTTCAGAGCACAGACAAAATGGAATAGAACAGGAAAGTACTTAGAAATGTGTATATGTGTGTATATATATATACACAGAGTCATTATTTTTGAGAAATTTGTGTTTCTATCTTATTTAAGGTAGATTCAGCCACCTCCACAGAACATTGTTTCTTCATTCAGCTTCCCATCAAGTGCTGCTACAACCATTTCATGCTCTGTCCAATGTAATTAAAAGAACACTGAGACAGAATTATTATGAACATATTCGCATGAAAATAAATGCTTAGACGAATGAAGAAACACTGAATGGTATGAATGGTGGTGTCATTCTGAAGAGCATTGTTGTGTGGCAAAGAAAAGGCTGTACTTTGTCTAGCTTTCTTTTATGAAGCAGACACTGTTGCTAGCATACTGTCAAAGCTTTTAGAGCAAATCAGTGTAATGAAACAAATATTTAACTTTCTAATGCTCCCTCAGTGGTTTTTGGTAGAATTTCTGGATGGTCTGTTGAAGACCTACCAGTCATAAAGTGTTCAATTTCTTAATTTATTGTCCTTGTTTGTTTGTTTTAATTGTAATTAAAGTTGAGAGGTTTTTAATTATAATTAACAGGTTTGGTGTAGCATGTTGTTTTGGTTTTTTTTTAATTATTCAGAAGAAAATCTGTAGATGCCATTCAACATCCTTCTTGTTCTCTTGACATTCATTACCATTTTTTTAATTAGTGATCTGCATAGTTTTCCTGCCTGTTTTCCTGAATGTGTGGATGTGAATGGTGGAGGATCTCATGACCCACTGTACCAAAATTACCAAACTTTTTTTCAAATTTCCCATCATCTTCTATGGCAAAAGCTTAGGATGTAGTTGTGGCATCCACACATCTATAGCTGCCTTGGATAAAATGTTTCAATATTTAAAACATATTATATATTCTTTTCTTTTCCATGGTAACATTTAAAAAAATGCTTTTAATGCTTTAGTTAAAAAAAAAAAAGGAAGTAACCACAGAAGTACATATACAACAGAATACAGTAAGATATGATATTTCATTTAAGTTTTTCTTTATGGAGGAAGGAGCTGAATACTGAAGAAGGGAATGTAAGCCATAAACTTCCTCCCCCCTTCCCTCCAGTTTAATAATCCAAAGGTAAATTTCTTAAATATTTGATCACCTATAGAGTAAACAGAGAGAAGTTATTGTACAGAAAGGCACACCATCTATTTTAGGCATGTGCCTCAGAATGATATAACTCTCAGGGACAACTTTCTGTTGACTGTAGAAAGCTGAGGGTGTCATTTTGGACAGAACAGTGCACAATATCTTAAATGAATGTTGCCCTGGATGTATGATGGTGAAATTACATTTCACCTTAAAACAAACTGCTATGGAAAGGTAGTCTGTACTCCGTGTCGTAATGTACTCCTTCGAGATCTTGTGGAATGTGGAACTGCTGTGTTCAACCAAAAATTTGTGGAGTAGACTCCTTACCACAGCAGCTGAAGAATGGCTTTTCTCAGCTGTCCCTTTAGCAGACAGCTTCATAACAAGGCTAAATAAAAAAAGTATCTCTTGGTTATGAAGGAAATTTATTAGGAACAATGTAAATCTCTAAGTGATGGAGGATGATGAATGTCAGGTTTTGAAAGTATACTTTACAGAAAAGATGGCTGTACATCTTTTTCCATATCTTAATTTAGCTATTGCGCCATTTAGAGAAAAGATACAATTCAAAGGCTGAGAAAAACATAGGACTTCGAACAGCCATTCTCTGTAAGATTTATTTTTTAGAGTTTGCTTTTTTTAAAAAAAAAAGTTTTTTAGCAAATACTTCTTTTACAATATAATTTAAAAAGCTGCTCTATAGACTAGGGAGGCTTCAGGGTTCACCAAAGTCTGGAAGTAAAATATGCTTCTGTTCTGAGAGTATCACACCCATCTCCGAAACTCAAATTTGAAAATCTATGTTATATCTTTATCTTGCATGAAATCTTACATTGGAAGAAGATCATCGAGGATACTAGGTCATGCAATTAGGAGTTAAAAAAAATAATTAGATTTAGTTCTTTAGAGTTGCATTCATTTCTTCAGCTGGAATCAGATTCTCATCCCTTCCCTACTATGGGTTTTGTTGTTTTATTCACTACTGGAGCTGCATATTCTGAAAATATACAAGTAAAAATCTGACAAAAATCTGTTTTTATTTGTTTTATTATTTAAAAAATAATGCAAAATCTTCTAGTTGCTAATGTGATTGAGTGACTTGACTGAAATAAACAAAGTCTAATGTAAGGCTCATGGAAGAAAATATCTGTTGTTTATAGAAGAACTTAATTCATCCAGTTTCACAGACATTATACAGTTAAGTAACTGTGTGTACCAGTAGAAAAATAAATCATCAGTGTAGGGGAAATGAACAAAATAAAAAAACCCAAAAACTTGACTCAGCTCATTTTTTATTATAAAACAAATCCTTACAAACTTCATTTTCAAATCAGTTGTTTCCATTTCTATCACTGAAGAACTGCATCAGTAGCAACTTGAATTTTTACCTAGAGAAAATAAGGACAAAGAGCAATCAATGGTCTTAAATAGCAGAAGCAGCAGTCTTCAGAAAACTGTAGGGGCAGTATTATGCTCTCAAGCATCCATTGTTTCTTTTAGTTAAATAAATAATTTAAATTCTACATAATGTTCACGTGCTCTGGAAAAAAAAACCCACAACACAAATCTTTCTTCAAAATACTTGCTTTGAATTTGTTAGGGAAAAACAATACTCTTTCCATCTGTCTCACTTCTTCAGTAAAACTTTTGCTGGTGAACTAAAATTTTCTCTCCAGTTTTTAATATATGATTTCAGTGTTCTATTTTAAAATGTTCATTTTTCTTTGTCATTATTCTTTTTCTTCTTGTTCTTCCTACAGATTTCATTTTATTACCATTTGACTGTTCGCAATGTTCCTGTTCTCCTGATCCTCTGTTATTTTCTTTGGCCATTACAAGTTTCTAAAGAAGAGTTCAGCTGCACAGAGACACTATCAGTGCCACAAATGTGTATAGGGCAGGAACTAGGCAGAGCTCTTGCTTTCTCTTGATCTCTTGTGCACACAGAAATGTTCTTACTGCTTCACTAGACCCAGAAACTTTTCATATTTTGTGTGTACATCTTACTTTTCTGAAGTCTAAAGACCTAAATTTGATGCTTGAACATCTGTGCTTTATTTCTAGCTGAGGAAATAAGTGTTTAAGTACAGCCAGAAATTCAGTACAGTGAAAAATAAAGCAATGCTTTAGCTCAGTCATGGCCATACAGAAAACTGTGCCCAGTGTTCTGACATACCCAAACTTGTTCATGAAATGTTGTGAGCAGGCTCTTCCTGTCTGACCACCATTGAAAATACTAATTCAAAGGGGTACTGTGTGAGCTGCTTTACCATTGGACACATATTTGTCTGTTTTTTTCTTTGACAGGTATCCCCTGACCTAACACAGATATTTCAAATTTCATGAGACAGCTTAGGCAGTTTGAAAAATTTCTTCCCAGTTGCTTCAAGGATGCAGAAAAAGTAACATAAATGGTAAGCCTAGGCAATGCCAGGATCCTGTCTCTGTGTCAGTCTACTATAATGCAGTTTCAGGGTCGTTAACTCTTCTGTTGTGGTAAGAGTTTCCCCAGTAAAGGGGAAGATCTTGCAAGCTCTCTTCTTCTTGTTCTTCGGGTATCATTTGCAACCTTGTCATAGCAGGGTCTGTCCTTGACTCTCTCCTGGCTAAGGTCTGGACTGGGCTGGATATGGGCCCTTGGGAATGTGTTGGCAACAATGTGCTGTTTACTAGTCTGTGCTTGTTGAGTTGGCCACAGTTATCAGTTTCGTTAGTCAGAGAGGGATTTTTCATTTTGGATTTTCTAGTGTTGAGTTACTGTGGCAGATGTGACAAAGTTATTTGTTGAGACCTCACCATGTATACTGAATGATCCTGAAAGCAAGGTATGGTCAAATATTAATAAAGAAGATAATTTTCATGACCATCCTAAATAACTAAGGGTCCTGAGTTCATCTTTTGCTTTCTGGGAAAAAAAAGTATTTTTCAAACATGCTTGTTAAATTTTTTCTTTCCACAGAAATGATCCTCAAAACTTTTGGTGTCATTTTGTGTGATGATAAAATAGTGTCCTTAAAGATACGGGATTGTGCCCGTCTCTCTAATGCTATTGCTAGAGATAAATAAACTAAATGAAATAAGGATTTATGAATCTACATTTGTGTATGACAGTAAATAGGAGATGTTTAAAATTATTATGTAAATAAAAATAATTATTTTCAGGCACTTAAGTATGAGACCATGAGATGAGCAATGAGCATGGAGTTAAATGTTTGCTGGAGTGTACACTGATATCCTCTATATACCTGTTACTGATGGGGTTGGTTTTGGTTATTTTTGCTTTCTCTCCTCACAGCAACAATAGTTTGAAGGTTTAACAAAGTAGTAAATAGGTAGAACTTACGTGATTTTTTTTTCACCTAAATTTACAGTATCCCTTCACATATCAACTTATGCAAAAATGACTCATAACATTACATACATCTTCTCAATCTAAATTTAGTATCTGTTCCATGTGAGTTAAATTTATTCAAATTTCTAACACATATTGATTCCAATGGAGCAGAAGTTCATCTTTTCATCAAAAGAATAGCTCATTTTGTCAAGGCACTCAAAATGAATGAATGACTTACATTAAACAGAATTCATCTTTCCAGTGCATCACATACACTAAAGAGTTTTATTTTATTGTTATAAAATGTCATACAAGCTTGGGGAAAACAGGTGTGTATAGCGGTGGTTCACTGCTTGTGTTTTCCAATAACAGGGACAACTCCTATACAGGGATAGGAAATTCTAAAATATTGTTATTGAACTGATTACTACCTACATTACTCACAAAAAGAAAGTATAGGAATGCTCTTATAACTATTGCAGAGAAACAGTTTCACCACCAAAGGAAATCATTACCTTTACTGGATAGTTACCTCTAAATACATTCTGTTGAAGATTGGACTGTAGAAAACATGTAACTCTTAAAATCAATGTTACAGGCTTCACTCAGCAAGGTAAAAAAAATCAATGGATAATATATGATTTGATGATACTCATAAATAAACTTATTAATTGTTAGCAGGTTAAGATATTTAATAAACCCACATTTTTCTTTCTAATTCCATTTTCACTCAAGTCATGTCTGCGCTTTGTAATGGACAAGTTACACAGTTCAGCATTGTGTACATATACAGGAGTATTGGAAGGATAACTCTTTCAAAAGTATTCTTGGGAATGTGTAGAGCTCGGCATAAGGTAACAGGAGCATCTTTAACCACTGGTTTCTACAGTCAAGAGTCACAGAAAAATACAGACAGGCAGAACTGTAATTGCTGGAGAATAAGGAAAAGAATGTGCAAGGCCTTTCATGTATCTGACTTGAGGAGTAGGTCAGGGAGTCAGGAAAAGCAGTGAATCTAAGTGAAAAGATATTTTTGGTGACCTTATGGAAGTCACACATCTCTGTGTCGTGACAATTGCATTTACACTAGTTAAAGGCTCTTAAATGACATCTGCTGGTTTTGTGGTTTTATTTAAAAAAAAATTCTAATAATAGAATCACTCTGTTTGGAAAAGACCTTCAAAATCATTCAGTACAATCATTAACCCAGGACTGCCAAGTCCACCACTAAACCATATTCCCAAGGGCCGCATCCAAACATTTTTTAAATACCTCCAGGGACAGTGACTCTACCACTTCCCTGGGCAGCCTGTTCCAATGCCTGACCATCCTTTCCATAATCTTTTTTCTAATATCTAGCTTGAACTTCCCCTGGTGCCCCCTCCTCACTCCAACCTCCTTTCAGGTAGCTGTAGAGAGCAATAAGGTCTCCCTGAGCATGATCACACTCAAGATGATCTGTTTCATAACTTTCTCTGGCACTGAGGTCAGGCTGACAGGCCTGTAGTTTCCCAGATCCTCCTTTCTACCCTTCTTGTAAATGGGTGTAACATTTGCTAGTCTCCAATCCTCTGGGACCTGGCCACTTAACCAGGACTGCTAAAAAGTAATGGAGAGTGGCTTGGTGANGTGAGCTTCTCCGCCAGCTCCCTCAGCACTCTCGGGTGGAATCTACGTGGCCGCGTACACTTGTGTATGTTGAAATGGAGCAGCAGGTCTCTAACTGTTTCTTCCTGGATTGTGGAAACTTCAATCTGCTCCTTATTTCTGTCTTCTGGCTCAGGGGACTGAGTACCCTGAAGACAACTCTTTTGGTAGTTAAAGACTGCATAGAAATCATTAAGCACCTCAGCCTTTTCCTCATCCTTGTAATCATGTTTCTCTCCACATCCAACAAAGGATGGAAGTTCTTACTTGCCCTCCTTTCGTTTGTAATGTATTTGTAAAAACCTTTTATATCATCTTTTATGGCAGTAGCCAGATTTAGTTCTAGCTGTGTCTTGGCCTTTCTAATTTTCTCCTACATACCCTAACAACTTCCTTGTAATCCTCATGAGTTGTCAAAGCCTTCATCCAAAAGTGGTAAATTCTCTTTTTTTCCCTGAGATGAAACAAAATTTCCCTATTGAACCAGGCCAGTCTTCTTCCCCACCAGTCATTTTTTGGCGCAATGGGACAGCCTGCACCTGTGCCTTGAAGACTTCCTTCTTGAAAAGTGTCCATCCTTCCTGGACGCCTTTGCCCTTCAGCACTGTTTTCCAAGGGACTCTCTCAACCAGTGTCCTGTACAGGTCAAAGTCAGTCCTCTGGAAGCCTAGAGTAACATTTTTGTTGACCCTCTTCCTTTCTTCTCCAAGAATCAAAAATTCTATCATCTCATGATCACTGTGCCCAAGATGGTCTCCAACCCCTACATCGCAACCCCTGCATATATAATTATATGTTTGCACCTGATGTGATTTGGCTTCAGTAAGATTTTAAAAGTTTCATTTCAGAAATCTGTGTTCAAAAAAATAAGTTAGTAGGTACATAATCCCACGGTATGTACTATTTTGCAATGTAAACTACAATAAAATATGTATTTATTTTGACCTGAACATTGAAATCTGGAGATAGTCTTCCATTTGTAATGTGTAATCTAATTTTATATTAATGATTTTACACTTCCTGTAATGTCCAGACCCCAAAGAAGAAAAAGGAGTGGCAAAAGCACATACCTGTGTCCAATAAGCATACAATTGTGTTTGATAAGCAAAAGCACTAGAACTACCACATCTGTCAGCTGTATTAGCAATATGGTTTGCGTGATCTCTATGCCAAGCTGAAGGTGAGCTGTAAGTGGAATTAAAAATATGCGGTGAATATTTCTGGGAAATATTGTGGAGAATGAATGACCACTGTCTCCATGTTTTATTTCAGGAAAGTACTGCAATTTATAATGGCTGCATTAATTAAGGAATACAGTCAGAGAATTTGTGGAGAGGACAAAAGGGGAGAAGTGGAAACTCAAAAAAAATAATTCCAGAAAACAGGGAAAATAAAGGCAAGTTGTTACTTCTGTTTGATGTTTTTCAGCTGGTTTTCAGATATGAATTACTTTTACAAAACAAAAACAAAAATGCAGAATACTAATAAGGGAAAGACAAGTAAAAGACAAGTAGGAGCATTTTGAAAGGCAGCACGGTAAGATAACTCAGATAATTCCCCAGTATGGGTTAGAAGAGAAGGGAAGAAGAGAACTGACTTGCCAAAGGAGGAGCTCCATCTTTGTGTACTAGGTGCTTTTTCTTTTCTTTCTTTTGTAGGAACATTTTAGTTACATGGTGCTTAGGGACATGGTTTAGTGGTGAACTCAGCAGTGCTAGGTTAACGGTAGGACTTGATGATCATAAAAGTCTTTTTCACCAAAATGATTCTATTATTCTATAGTCAATTTATTGTACCAAAATAAATGATAAGACTGAGATGTGGACTTCTTTGAAATTTGCCTCTTTTAAAATAATTTCAAAGCAGTATCACATTCTTGAAAATATTTATTGGAAATAGTAGGCGCACATAAGTTATGACAGCAAATTCACTGCAGTTTGCAGCCCAAAGACAGATTGGCAGTCTTTATTGTTTGAACATCATTTTTTTTCCTAAAATACAAAAGAAAAGCAAAAACTACAAAAAAAAAAAAAAAAAAAAAGACTTGTTAGTTATTCCATAGGCCAGTCCTTCCAAAGCAGAAAACTCATTGATCATGGGCATTTTCCAGTCTCCTCTGTGAAGAGAAAAGCGTTGTACAGAGAAGTGTAACATTACAAAATTGTTAGTTTTTCCTTATGTTTCAGTGACTTCATTGTGTTTTTTAATGCAGGAGATTTTCACACCAGTTCACAAAACAGAGAAATATTCTAAGATATGTAAATGCCCATGGCGTCTGTTAATCAGAAATGCTAAAAGAATAATCTCAACATTGTGACAGAGATGAAAAATCATGTCACATTCTGACACACATGTACACAAAAATAAAAAGACACATAAAAAATGTGTTATTATGCCTGATTGGTTTGATTCTTGTGGCTCCCATTCGCTAGTTATTTTTGGTTTGAACTTCTTCTCTATTTCTGTTAAGTTACACAACATTAATTGAAGGGAGAGTTTTGATCTCATTAATTTTAATAAATTCTATAGCCCAGGTCTTATTAATAAATAAAAAAAGGATTTACAGTGAAATTGTACTAATAGCTTTTTAAGTCACTTCTTATTAAAATAATAGTCTCTGTGAATCAGGCTGCTGGTCAAAGACATTTTGTTTTTAATGTCTTGCACACAAAATATAGATCTTTAGACTTACTCAAATCAAAGCATATATAGTAGACGAATGTCAAAACTGGGTATTTTTTCCTAAATGATACTGAGCTAAATAGGATTTTTAAAAGACTTTTCTTTTAAGAAACTCTATTTCATATAATTCAAGAAGGCTGAATAAGAACTGGGACAGTCCATGACAACTGGCTTGAGAAGTATTTCAAAGACTTTATAGCTAGCAGGTCTTTAACTCTCTGGTAAAATTGTTTAGCTATTTTAAGACAATAGCTGAAAATTAACTTAAGAAACCCTTCTTCTTTCCTAAGAATTTTGTTCAGAAGTTGCTCACCTATCAGCACTCGATTGTTCCCTGCCTCTTTTTCTGCGGAGGTACTATGTTTATAAGGCACTGGCTTCCATTAAAAAATGAGAAGGTACATTTTGTAGCCATAAAATTTAATCATAACTATGCTAAATAATTGTAAGTTTCCTTCTGACCCAATTTAGCACATCTGAGGAGCGATATATATAATTCATTCTGTTAGATTTGGAGGCTTCAGTGTGCAGTTCTGTCGTGCGAAATGAATCAGGAACTTTTTCTTCTGTTTGGCTCTAGGTGACATACAACTTCTGAACTTCAAGCTCATTCAGATTTTGAATTCAGAGTAATTGTTCAATGGTTCATATTACTGTATACCATCATAATGGAAAATATTCCTTCACTTTAATTATGAATCCTGTGACTGATATTGCTGTTATATTTAATCACTAGGAAATGCATTCTGATTGTGGTCATATATATTGTGATTTGATAAAGCAAGTATTAGTTCCTTGACTAATCTACAAAATAGTTTTGTGTTTATTCTAGTTCTTTACACATAATTGCTTAAGTTTTTCTATTTGAAATTACCAAAATATAAACTGGTAATATTTTAAATGAAGATAAATATGTAGTATTCTACCTAGGTCATATATTTGCAATGCATCACCTAAGCTGCATCGTCTGTCAGAGGCTAAACAAATATTGTTATGCTCTAGTTTAATGTTTTTGCTACCAAACTACAAAAAAAACTTTGAAAACCATGTTTTGCTTTTTTCTCAAAGGCCAATTTTATTCTGTCAAAGCATTTAACTTCATCAAAACCTTCTGCCAAATTCTGTATTAATATGCAAGAGGAGTTCCACAAGAATTATGGCCTGTCATATTTTCAACAATACCCTACAGAATGGCTTCAATATGCCTGTCATAAGCTTATCTTGTCTTGGGTATGTCCACAATGGTGCAGAACTCAGACCTTTTAAATAATTAGATAAATGTGTATTTTTGACAGAAGCTACTGGTTCTAGCTTTCAGAAATAACTACTGCAACACATCATCTCTAGTGACTGTTTTCTACATACATATATATTGCTCCCCCTTCTTATATGTATTGTATACTTATGGAGAACTCCAGAAGTCTTTCTGAATTAATTTGTGACAACATTCCTCTTGATTTCAAAAGAAATTAAAGCAGCACATTGTTTATTAGGCTTCTGGAGATGTGTGCTAGGAGATACAGCAAGAAGTGGTGTTACTGTGAAAGAGTGTATTTAGGTTCAAGAACAGTATAGCTACACTAGCCTGGCATTCTGCTAACATGCTGAAATGGCTTTTCCAGAGCAGGTTTTACTACAGGTAGACTTCAAAATTTGTTGGGTTCTAAGGAGCTTCCAGAGTCCAGCTGACCTTATTCACAGCTAGCTCATCTCTCACCATGAAGTATAAACACAGGCCATATTTATTATGAAGTAACCAACCTTATTAACACTGCCTGGTGCAATGTACATGTTTGAATCATGCAAGTTAATAACACAGATTTAATTTATAAGCTTGAATCTCACTGCAAGTTCATTTGCCATAAAAACATGTAGGTATAATGAGTGTAATGATATTGACTTGAATTGAAGGTTTTTATCCTTTCTATTCTGCTCTAGAACTGGAGAGAAGAAATTTGTGAATGCCACTGTGGAGAAAATGTCTAGCAAAACTTTTTCAAATACATTGTATAGGTACTAGCTGTCTAAAGAGTATGCCACTTCTTGAATACATATATTAATCTTATCATTATATCTGAGTTTCAGCTTTTTACGAAAAAGTAGGTCCATACATTTGAGTTCGTGTTGTGATGTTCATACTGAATACCATTTAGATTGTGGAGTGGAATTTATCTCACCAAATTTCAGATGTTAGCATACGAGCTAGTCATTTAGTCTCCCCTTAAAATCACAGGAGTTACTTGAAATATATGGTTCATCTCATCCTGAGGCAGGTATCTGAGACATATCAGATGACTAACTTCTCTTAATTGATTTTAAAAGGAAGTTTAGGCAATTAATTCGGGCATAGATACCCATGTTGGAAATATCAAAAATTAGGTGATTTCTCACTCTAAGGGTCTTTCAGTGTGAATAGCTTGAAAAGACTGAAAGCTTTTGTAGGGTAAAATATATATTATTTAAAAAAACAATACCAATGTCCCACCTTCTTTAAACAAACAGATTCACTGATTTAACTTTGTATCTTGTCACTTGTCTTTCATTTGGTTATGGATTTTAAAGGGCTTTATTTCTTTATCACAAAAATGGAGTACTATATTTATTTGAATGTTTCTTATAGTTCTGCCCAATCTGCCCAATCTTCTATGCACTTAAAGTTTGATTTCTTTTTTTTCCCTATTGCATTCCTTATAACATTTGAAACACTTGTAATTGGAATGAGTAACTAAAGAATCACTGTGAAATATCTCCATTGACTTCTAACAAAAATCTATCCAATTTCTGGATATTTATTCAGTGCAATAGGAGAGGCTAGATAGGGGAGACAACAGCTATTAAGAAGAACTAATCTGTGTAGGATTTTTGTTTTTATAGGAGGATAGAGAAGAAGATAGTAGAATCAGGGAATGGTTTGCATTAGAAGGGACCTTATACATCATCTAGTTCCAACCCCCCTGCCATAGTATCACCTTCCACTACACATGGTTGCTCACAGTCTCATCCAACCTGACCTTGAGCAATTCCAGGGGAAAGGGCATCCACAACCTCTCTGGGCAACCTGTGCCTGTCTCTCACCACCCTCACAGGAAAGAATTTCTTCCTATCATCCAATCTAAATCTACCTTCTTTCAGTTTGAACTTGTTACCCCTCATCCTATCGCTACGTGCCCTTGTAAAAAGTCTCTCTCCACCTATCTTGTAGGCCCCTTTCAGGTACTGGGAAGCTGTTAGGTCTCCCCAGAGCCTTCTCTTCTCCAGACTGAACAACACCAGTGCTCTCAGCCTGTCTTCATAGGAGAGGTGCTCCAGCCCTCTGATCATCTTTGTGGCTCTCCTCTGGACTCGCTCCAACAGCTTCATGTCCTTCTTATGCTGGGGACTCTAGAACCTGACAAGTACTCCAGATGAGGTCTCATGAAAGCAGAGTAGCATCGGGGAATCACCTCCCTCGATCTGCTGATAATGCCCCTTTTGATGCAGCCCAGGATACAGCTGGCTTTCCGGGCTGTGAGTGCACATTGACAGCTCATGTTGATCTTAACATCAGCCAACATCCCAAGTCTTTCTCCTTGGGGCTGTTCTCAATCCATTCTCCACCCTGCCTGTATTTGCACATGGGATTGTCTTGACCCATGTTGCANCCAGCAGCTTCATGTCCTTCTTATGCTGGGGACTCTAGAACCTGACAAGTACTCCAGATGAGGTCTCATGAAAGCAGAGTAGCATCGGGGAATCACCTCCCTCAATCTGCTGATAATGCCCCTTTTGATGCAGCCCAGGATACAGCTGGCTTTCCGGGCTGTGAGTGCACATTGACAGCTCATGTTGATCTTAACATCAGCCAACATCCCAAGTCTTTCTCCTTGGGGCTGTTCTCAATCCATTCTCCACCCTGCCTGTATTTGCACATGGGATTGTCTTGACCCATGTTGCACTTGCACTTGTCCTTGTTGAACTTCATGATATTCGCATAGGTCCACTTTTCCAGATTGTCAGGCTCCTGCTGGATGTCATCCTTTCCCTCTAGCGTTATCACCTGCACCATGCAGCTTGGTGTTGTTGACAAACTTGATGAGAGTGCACTTGATCTTATCATTTGTCACTCACAAAAATGTTTAAGAACTCCAGTCCCTGTACTGGCACCAGGGGAATACCACTCATCACTGGTTTCCACTTGGACATCAAGCCATTAACTGCAACTCTTTGAGTGTGACTCTCCAGCCAATTCCTTATCCACCAAGTGGTCCATCCATTAAGTCCATGTCTCTCCAATTTGGAGACAAAGATGTCATGTGGGATGGTAGCAAATGCTTTGCACAGGTCCAGGTAGGTGGCATCAGTTGCTCTTCCCTTATCCATCAAGTCTGTAACCCCACCATAAGAGGTAGTAGATTAAGTATGATTTGGAGGAATAGGACTTTTACCAAGAATTTTATGGAGCTATGAAGAAATAGAGAAACTCTGCTTTCCAGTTGAAAATCCAAGAATGGAAGCAACCTGTCTATCTAACTTTTGATGAGCTACAGGAATTGCAGTTATTTAAATTTTTAATACCAACACTGCAGACCCAGACACATACTCTCCCTAGTGCCCCTGTCTCCCCTTAAACTGATACTTCTTGTGTTGTGAAAGTAAAAGGGAAGACCTACAAAGACAGGAGAACAAGGCATACATTTACCAACCGGTTATGTGACCTTCGTACAAAAACTGTTCTGTGAAGACCAACATAGGCTAGTTACTGCTCACTGTAGTCATGGATGTTGAGTCCTTGGGAGCAGAGACAGTAACATTATTTATCAGTTACAGATTCTGAAGGAAAATGTTAGAAGTGCTCCAAATACTTTAAGATTCATTGTCTTCAGAAGCAAACAGTGTCAGAACACTTATGTTAGAAGCACTGGACTATTTTTCCTGCTGTACAAATCAAGACTTCCCAATATCTCATGAAGTTCATATACATAATTTTAAAGCATTTGTTATTTGGGGATTTAAAGTACTTGAGCAATTTACTTAATCTGTAGCTACCTTCCCATACCATTATCATTATCATTATCATTCTTTCTCTGCTTCTTTTTTTTTTCTCTGACATCAAATATGATAGTATTAAAAGAAAATTAGTTTGCTGAGATAATATGTTTTAATATCCCATCAACAGGCACATTCAGCAGACAGGCTGGTGCTTTGCTTGTGGTGTGCATCCTAAAAGGTATTTTTTTCTCCAAAAATAATTTGTCTTAGTTTTCTGCAAATTCTCAAGCTGGCAAATACAGTATGTCAGAATCTGTCATGAATATGAGAAAATTTTTGGTAAATAGTAATGATAACCACAGACAAACTCTGTAGAGTTTGACTTAGTCTTGATGACTATGATGAGAAAATAGGGACATGAAAATAACAAGGTTACGAATTCCTTCAACTTCTAACTTACATATTAATAGCAACATAAAGTATGAACATGATTGCAAAGATACTTCTTTTCTCAATGTGGCATTAAAATGTAGCATTCACTGTTCTGGAAGTTACATGGTTATTTGGTCTTCAGGAGCACCTATATGTGTTCTGTGGAAACTAGAAAACTTCTCACTCTTTATTGGAAAAGTTTGCTGAGATCTTGTCTTTAGTAGATCCCACTGGGAGGTGGGGAGCTGGATAAAAGGAGTGTTACTATTTCTGGTACTACAGATTTTATGGGTCTATATAAACAGATCCCGAAATATTCCTTTACTCTGTCTCCTCAGGTTGGTTCTGTCTCAGGACCAGCTGTGGAAGCTACCAGTAAATGTTAGACTTTTGAGTAATAAAGCCAGCTTTTGTACTGCTCGTTAGATGACAGGTCTTGTTAGTTTTTTACATTGTGCACGTAATTGATTGTGGCTTTAATAACTCTAAGGAATTTCAGCAGATGTTAAAAAAGCCTCTGAGTGTTAGGAATTTGAACATTAAAGCATGCCAGAAATCTGTAGACACCTTTATCTTTCAGTACAGGAGTCTACATGTAAAGTATCTATTTAAAGTTTTCTGTATTTAGTGGTCTAAACATTTCATTGTTTAGGGAACCACAGAGAAAACAGGTTCACTTGTTGATGAGGGAATCAAGTTTCATATTCTGTATTATTTTTCCAGACAAAATCATGGAACCATAGAATCATAGAATGGTTTGGTTGGAAGGGATCTTAAAGATCATCTTGTTCCAATCCCCCCTGCCATAGGCAGGGACACCTTCTACTAGACCAGATTGCTCAAAACCCCATTCAACCTGGCCTTGAATGCTTCCAGGGAGGGAGGTATCCATAACTTCTCTGGGCAACCTGGTCCAGGGTCACACCACCCTCACAGGAAAGAATTTCTTCCCAATATGCAGTCTATATCTACCTTCTTTCAGCTTAAAATCATTACTCTTCATCGTTCTATCACTACATGCCTTCATAAAATGTCCCTCTCCATATTTCCTGCAGGCCCCCTTCAGATACTGAAAGGCTGCTCTAAGGTCTCCCCAGAGTCTCCTCTTCTCCAGGCTGAACAATTTCAACTGTCTTTGTTTGTCTTTGTAAGAGAGGTGCTCCAGCCCTCTGATCATCTTTGTGGCCCTACAGATAGACAATATGATTTTTTTCAAGGTGTTAATTTCTTTTAGTGTAACTTTACATAGAGGTTCTAGAAAAGTAATCAAAACTTTATTATGTGTGAAGCTGACCTTTTTTGTAACTAAACTGCTTAACCTCCCAGAATGATTTGTGCCTGCACTTTCATTATTTATCCTTAATATTTTTGGGACTCTAAGGTTGAAATAGAAAATCAATATCCCTTGTGTAAATTAAAACTAAAACTCAGAAGTAGTTGGTTCCTGGAATACCCTAAAAAGTTGCATCTAACCTTTTGCGGTATAATTACCATCTTGGTCTTGCTCATCTTTCCTAGTAAAAGATTAATTAACACCTTGGCGAAGAAAGGATCTTGGAATGCCTAAATTTTGTAACTGTTCATTCTTAGAAATGATGTTTCCTTGGGAAACTTCTGATATTCAAGATCAAATCAAGCATTTTATCCCACTGTCAAAAATTCTGTAATGCTTTATGTGAGTTCTGTTACAGTTAAAGCTCTTATTTTTTATTCTATTGAGACCAGACAGGCAGAAGAATATAGTCCTCCAACAGTCCTATGTTGTATATTTCTGTATGTACATACACACAGAAAGTCATAAACACATGTGCATATATGTCTGACAATAGTTATCAAGTCTCCCACTAGTATATTTTCATATAACAGCCACAGTTATTTAATACTTTTTCATAGGTCACCTCTTCTAGAACTTTGTTTATATAGCACAATTACAGAATTACTCTATGCATCATTGCATTGGATTTGCATGGCAAGGTTTTAGTAGTAGGGAGGACACAGGAGTGGTTCCTGTGAGAAGCTTCCCCTATGCCCGATAGAGACAATGCCAGCCTGCTCCAAGACTGACCCACCACTGACTAAGGCTGAGCACATCAGCAATGGTGGTAGTACCTCTGTGATAACATATTTATGAAGGGAAAAAAAACAAAAAACAACAAAACTGTGTAACAACCTGCAGCCAGAGAGAGTGAGAATATGTGAGAAAAAAATGACTCTGCAGACACCAAGGTCAGAGAAGAAGGAGCTGCTTCAGGTACTGGAGCAGAGATTCCCCTGCAGCCTGTGGTGAAGACCATAGTGAGGCAGGCTATGTCCCTGCAGCCTATGGAGGTACCCACACTGGAGCAGATGGATGTCTGAAGGATGTTGTGACCTGTGGGAAGCCTGTGCTGGAGCAGACTCCTGGCAGGACCTGCAGAATTGTTGAGAGAGGAACCCACCTAGAAGCAGGTTTACTGGCAGGACTTGTTTGCCCCATGGAGGACCCATGCTGGAGCAGCTTGTGAAGAACTGCATCCTGTAGGAAGGACACATGTTGAAGAAGTTTGTGTAGGACTGTCTCTCATGGGAGGGACACCACAGAGGAGCAGGGGAAGTGAGTGAGGAATGACTTTAACTGAAAGGAGTTTCTTGTGTTCAGCTATGACTTGACATGTAACCTAGCTTTTTATTGATGTGTTTGAATCTTCTGCAATAAAATAATTAAACTCTTAATCCAACTTTTAATGTACTTATAAACTCTACCAACTTTGTCAGGTGCAAATTTAGTGAGAATACTCTCTTTTTCTCATTTGAGACTGCTTTGTCAGTAGGCTCAGACATAGAGGAGACTCTGGAACCATCAAAGATACATATTTTCTTTATTTTAACATAAAGTGTTCTATGGAGGACCCATGCTGTTATAGTATTTAATCTTTTTAGTGTAGCCTAAACTGCTATGAAAGAAAAAAGAAGAAATAAACAGAAAAATAAACAGAAAAAGCTCTTCACAAATACTATAGAAATTTAAATGTTATGTGGGCTCATAGAGCTCTACTCCTACTTTTATATCTCCCAAACTGTGAAAAGATAACCAGTTGTGTTTCATTAATCACTATGTATTTTTTTGAATAAAATAAGGAAAGAGAAGGTATAGTATTTGCATGCTAATTATTACATTTCTTAGTGTGCAAACTAAAAGTTAAAAGAAAATTGCATTGATGTAACTTTATTGTAATAGTTACTCAAGAGGAACTAATCTTAAAGCCATTAATCATCATGTCTCTTCTACATAATTACATGAGACTGATACACACAGAATTAATAATTCACATGTTTTCAATTAGAATGTTGTGTTCTTTTTGTAGAGTTTCCATATTCCATTAGATCAATCTTAAATACTTCTTGATAAGGAAAAGAGAGAAATCCCAACTGTGGCAACAATGTTTACATGTATGTGTATTTATACATACACATATAAAATACATGTATGTATGCAAATGTATGTGTATGTAAGTGTGCAGGTATGTATATATGTAAGTATATAAATAATAATTTCTATTTCAACCTAACTTGTAATACAAAGCTGTTCTTCATATTTATTTACCACACTAGCATAAAATAATTAAATTATTACATTAATAAATTAGATCTGTTTTTCAATGTTGAACTCTACTCTTTGGAATTATAGGATTTTCTTATTTTTTTTAGTCCAAGTATTCAGATTAATTGCAAAGTTCCATTATATGTATTTTTATTGAGTGTAGATGGCAAGTTTTTGCCAGCCAGGGTGCTGCAACAGAGAAGGGTCCGGGGACTGCGCTGTGCCAGACATAGCCAGTTCCACAGCCAGTTCCAACCAGCTCCATTGGACCCACCATAGGACACAGCTGAGCCCCTCAGCCAATATGGTGGCATCTCAGGAAAATTATGTTTAGGAAAAGGTAAAAATCCTGCTGTACAACAGTTGAAAGAGAGGACTGAGAAAAAAAATGTGAGAGAAACTCTGCAGACACCCAAGTGAAAGAAAAAGGAGGGGGAGGAGGTTGTCCAGGTGCCAGAGCAGATACTCTCCTGCAGCCTGTGGAGATGATCATGCTGGAGCAAATATACACACTGCAGCCCATGGAGAGGACCCCATGCTGGATCCTGTGGATGTTTCCAGAAGAACTACAGCCCATGGATGTCACATGTTAGAGTAGGAGAAATGCGTGAGGAGGAACGAGTGGTAGAGAAGAACACTATGGACTTACTGCAGCACTCCTATTCCGCATCCACCTATTCAGTTTGTGAGGGAGGAGGTAGAGGAGTCACAAATGAAGGAATTGAGCCAGGGATAGTAGGGGAAAGGTCTTTTTAGTTTTTGCTTTTGTTTTTCACCATCCTACTCTAATTTAATTTGGCCATAAATTATACTGATCTTCCCTAAGACAAATCTGTTTTGGCCATGATAGTAGCTGGTAACTGATGTCCCTATCTTTATCTTGACCCATGAACTTTTCCATCATATTTTCTCCCTCTATCCTGAGGGCAGCTGGATGGGTGTCTGGCAGCCCACAAGGATCAATCAACCAGTATATTTTCAGCCTCTGGTTAATAAATGGAGACATGGTTAATAAACAGAATTCTGAACCAGTAATTTCAGCCAGGCTGAAATCTGTCTTGAATATCACTACAAATTTTTCAACCAATGTAGTGGGTACAGAATTACAGATTATTAAGTACATGTGTCTCTTTATCAAAGCTTTGTACATAATATTGTAGCTGCAATTTATCAAAATCAAATTTCTTGAAGGTTAATTATTGACAATTTTTCCTAATATTTTATATGACTGATACCTAATAGCTGTTTAAATTGCAAGCAGTTGACTGAAAACTCCAGATTCTAAAAGAAAAAATGTTAATAATATTTTCTTTTTCCTTAATTCAGTGAACATAGTAATTTGCATCCTGTTTGTTGGCATAAACATTGAAATTACAATACCAAAATTCATCTTCCTTAACAACAAATGTTAAAAGATAGCAAAATCTATTATTATTTTGTGTATGATAGTAGGGGAATATTTTGTGAAGCCTTTTACAATCATATAATAAATTACACACCCTGCTTCAAAATGTATATTCAATATTTTGCTAAAATTGTTTTCAGGGACTCCATTGATAAACTTGTTTATTAGGTTTTTGCAGAGTAAATACAACAATAAAAAGGGATCATTTTTCTGGCACATTTTCTTGAGAAATATTACAGTGCAAAGTCCCTCTTGATTCACTAGGGCCTAGCTTAGAATAAAAGCAAAAAATAATAGATTCAGTTAAATGAGGTATGGAAATAGTCAACAATTGATCAAATAAAAGGAAATTAAACCAAGTATTTAATAATCTTTTCTAAGATGTAAGAGCTAGAGGACTAAAGCTTTCTAATTTTTTTCTATTTATCATCATCTACAGAAATCTAGCCAGAAATAGCTTCTATTTTAAGTATTATCATATAACTTTTGTACACTTTTAAAGAGTATTGCTATGGTCCCTTTCACTTTTGAAATGTAATTTCCTCTGTATGTTAGACTTCTGTTGATGCTTTTTGTGCTCATTAAGTAGAAAGCTGTATGTGTCCAAGATGCAGCAGTAATAACACCCATTTCCAAAAGCCCAATAATAACCAGTTGCATTATTTAGTTATACTGTTTCCCACTAGTTGTTTGCTAATGTGTCTTGTTAAACATGATAATGTTCTAGCTATTTTCTTATTTACTTTTAGACTTAGCTCCAACCCAAATGCACAGTATTATTGAATAGACATGACACATTTCTATGTAATGAAGACATTGTAATTTAGTATCTGTAAAAAATTAAATTAAAATTATGATCCTTCTATAATTTTTGTCGTTAGAATTCATTATCATAACTATTTGTATAAAATGAGAAAGACAGAAACATACAAAGAAGAGGTGAAAAGAGATAATACTGGAAGCAACAAAATGTCTTATTTACGATGAAGACTTTTACTCGATCTTTTTTGCAAGTGAGATGCACACAAATGGCATAACCTACACAGGTAGATTAATGCAGCAAGGATAAGACAGACCAATGTTTTCAGAAAGCTCAATAATAACGACCAGGAGACTATTTCAGATATGAGCATAAAGCAGTGCTCTTTCTCCCCAAAATGTCATTAGATTCAGAGCTGTTTAGAGGAGTTATAACATCTGACCTCAAGAAAAAAAAAATAAGAGAAAAACCAGCTCACTACAAAAAATTGCCAGATATGTTACCTGTGATTATTCACTAGATTTCTTTGGTTAAATTTCTTTTCTAATGACAGGTAGGACCACCTGCTTCTGCAGATCTTCCACTTTCTCTCTCCCTTTCCCTTCATTCTAATTTCCTTCTACACTTTCCCTGCTTGTTCACAACTTTTCTCCCCCTATCATTTCTTTTTCATTTTAGTTTACCTTCTTGAAATCCAGAAAAAACACAGTAACAAAACTAATTGTGGAGCCTAAATTAATTTTTCTTCCACCACTTTTTATTATCAATCATCACATATATTTGTCTTGATAGCTTGCACCACCTTTTCTTCAACACTTCTACTCTTCATTTGGTTAACGGTAGATAGCAAAACAGGTCTGCACATCCTTCTATAATAACTATATAATAATAGTTATAATAACTAATTTGTTGATAACAACTTATAAAATATAAGTGGATAAAAAATAATTTAATTTTATCTTCATAACTTGCCCATTAGCTCAGCTCAAAGTAGGACAAGGAGGGAGGTAGTATATCTGACTTTTTATTTTACTCCATTTTCTGCAATTTTATATGAAAATTATTTGAACAGCCCTATTAACACTAAGCCTCCACTGACAATATGTGTAGTTCTACCAAAAAAGGTCTAAATCTTCAAATCTTTCCAAGTGAAATACATTCCTTGTTCTGTCAATTAGCTTTTCTGATATTACTATACGTATTTTAAGAGCATTGATCATAGAGAAATATGGTATAAATATTATTCCTAAATGAAAAAAAAAACAACCTATGTCTTTGCTCCAATGAGATTTGGTCCTGACAACATCGAGAAAATAGAAATAGATATGTACAGGGATAACATGTTAAGTTGGTCTTTAATCAACTGATAGTTACTGTAATATTACCAGTTAATGGATTTTTTTAATATAAAAATATCTAAAAATAAAGGTCTCTGCTTGACTCTGCCTGGTACAAGTTATCTAAATCTAGAGGACTTCCTAGTCTTTCCTTGCTTACTATTCTGGAAAGCTCAGTAGTATCAGCAATTATTTTGTGACTGAAATGCTAACAACTCTAAGTTACTAAAAATATAAGAATTAGTCTCTTAATCCATAGATAACATTTATTTAGATTCACACACATACACCCTATTTATTGTGATAGTTATTTTTGCCTTGAAAGATTAATCAAATTTGTGTTCCTTTTTCTGTAGGAAAAGAAATTGTCAACAGTAGGTGAATATATGAGTTGTCCATATCAGAGGTTCATCAAGCCCCATTTTAATTGTACTTGTGAGTATCAGCAGATGCCACCTCAAGAGCATAAGAAAACAACAAGATTCCGTGGCACTTCCCAGGAAACACATAATCACCATTGATACTTTTTTAATGTCTAAAACAAATGCTTTCAAGAAGTTCTATGGTTTAGCTACACACCAGATGAAGTACTTTGGTTTGTTTTGACTAAGTCCTTATGTTTTTTTATATCCCCCAGTTCCACTATTAGAAAATTTACTAACATTCATTTCCCATTTCCTATTTACTTTTTCCCTGTTAGTCATGTTTTTATATGCTATTATCTCACATCTCTTCTACAGCTTCAAAAGTTTTACCCCATTTAGTTGTTACCTTAACGAAAGTTTACACTGTCTGTGCGTTCATTATACATATGGTGCAACCTGTTTTGTCATCTGTATTGCCCTACTCTGGCTTTTCCCAGTTACACTGTATCTTTTTTTGATAAGAGGGACATCTGCACACAACATTCAAAATGTGAGGTCATATTATGGTTTAATTTTCTTTTTCTCCTCTTGCTTTCCTAGTATTTCCTTTTTTTTGACCCACTGAAGAATAAATAGGTCTATGAAAACAACGCAGCAGACCTCAATGACTCTTCCAATTTTTTTCCTATACATCACGTATCTGTATCAAATTCCACTTGCTGATACTATTAGATCTGAACATTCACCTTCACTGTTTGTTTCCTATCTTATAATCAATTATCAATGAGTTTTTATCTTCACTGAAACTTAGTTTCTTTAGGGATTTTTTTTTGAAACCTAAGTAAACTCTACTGTGTTCCTCCTTTCTAGATACTTCTTAATTCTCTTTTTTTTTTTTTTTAAAGGGCCATTAGTTTTCTGAGAAATGATTTTCTTAATAAAAATGATGTTGACTCTTCCTTAATAAAGAGGATTCATTCACATGTATTGAATGTAAAGTAGTAGTAAAGAATATTCATTCAGTAAAGAATGTATAGAATATTCATTCATGTGTCCAACAATTCTATTTTTAGTCCAGTTTCTACAGAACTTCAATATGAAAAGAAGACTTTCAGGTCTTAGTTCTGTGGATCTTTCCCACAACCCTTTTATAAACAGACATCCCATTGCCATAATGTAATCATCTGGGTCTGCTACTTGGAAAAAGTCCGAAGATCAGTATGCTACAGTTTATAGGTTGGCTGTGTCATCACTCATTTTCTGAATACCATGTCATTCTTCATTTTGTCATCTTTCTCATGACAAACCAGGATGGGACAAACCTTTGATAAATCTTCCATAAAACAGCCTTTGGTTGCTGGAATCTCCTGAAAGTCACCCTTGATGGATGTGACTGCAAAGAATACATTCGGTGTTGGTGCTGCTGTCTTACTGACCCTGAATGCTGCTTTTGTATGCTCCATTGAACTTGTCACAACCTTCCCACCACTGATGCACTCACTCACAGGATGATTCATTAGTTGAAAATATGCAAGTCATATCTCCACATCATCCAAGCGTGTTTTCTAAAATCCTGGCTACCTTTACAAAACTCATTTTTCCTTGAACTTGGAGGGAGGGGGACAAGAAGAATCATTAGGAGACAACTATTCTTATTGAGCTACTTCTTTCATCTGGCTGTGAGCCTAAACGTGGGATTTGTAGGATTCTTTCCACTTTCTCTTCAATTTCCTCAGTCTTTGAGTCTTTCCTCAGTCTTCCCTCTGAAAAATGACTAGATAGACAGTATACAAATGATTCAGTACTTAGGACTCTGTGTTCTGAAGCCATCACAAATTAATCCTCTTGGTCTCCAACTTCTGTTCAAACTTTGCCATTTATTTATACATCAAATACTTTTCCTAATAACAGCAAGCTGGTTAGTTAGTGGAGTTTATTTACCTCTTGTAAATTTCTTTAGTGAAGCTACGTTGTTTACTGAAAACAAGTTTTATCCCAACTTTAACTGTGAAAAAAAGACATTTTTTTTTCTGCAGTCAGAAGTAGCAATGTTATACAGTGTTTGAGTTCTGGTGGATCAGAATTAAATAAGGTATAATCTGGTGGCAGGCCAGGTGGCTTAGCAGCTGTTTGGAGTATCATGGAATGGGAAGGTTGGTTTCAAAGCAACCTAATCTATCTTTCTCTCAGCCATTCACTTGGCTAGGAAACTTGGCCATGCTGGTATTTTGAAGGTGATGCAGTTATGTGGCCTGACCTTGGCTCCTCTGCAGAGAATGACTGATGATGAGGGATATAAGTAGAGGGGCAGAGGAAGTGACAGCTGCTGAAGGTATGGGTACCTCCTGCTGGTCAGCTGATAAAGTAACATGGAAGGTACTTGCCTGCTGTTTTTCTTGCTGTGTTTATTTTTCATAATGGCTTTAACACATACACAGTAATTTGTTCCCATTGCAATCCAATGATGTGTAAATATTATCAGATGCAGACAAACCTGAGCTTGCACTGCCCATGCTATGGCAGCAGAGAAAATGAGAGATGGGAGGATCTGAGATTTTTGCTGTTAGATACAATATAGTTCTGTTATATGAAATCTCTTATTTAAAACACTGCAGTCTCTACCCTCTAACTTTTCTTCCAAAATAACATATGAAGTCTTTTTTAATAATTCACTCATTGTACCTTTAGTTTGGAGTTACACAAACAGATCACTTTGGAGTTAAAAATTGTCTAGTGCTGGAAGACCATACCAAGAAAGAGTATCTTAGGTGTTTTTTATAGAAAAATAGGAGTTAGTTTTTGAGCAAATGATTGAATTTGTACCTTGTGTATAGGGAAGGATAGGGGAAGAACTGAGGTTTCTTTGAACACAAGATTAGTCCTTCCTGAGGCTAATCAAGATAAGTCAACAAGCCACTGTGCTGGCCTCCTTTCTGGAGAGAGTAATGACCTCTGTTGTCTCCCTTTCCAGTATGGAGATATAAATAAATTCAATTTAAAGATATAAGCATGACTATCTTTCCTAAGAGAATGTAGTGAATTCAGCTGTTTGTTTCTGCATTCCTCTTCTTGAACATATGCAGTATGTGTAGGATCCAGTGACTCCAATATTGCGTCTAACTTACAGATAAGAATAAATTTTTAATGGCAGCCTTATAAATTCAGATAAAATCTGGAGATGAAACTGGGATTCCCAGATCAGAATCCATTTGATAATATTGTAGTTGAATAGCATACACTTCTGTGTTATTTCATTGCTAACCAGAAATATTCTTTTGAAGTTTGAAGTAAGAAGTGCACACTACATTTAAAATAGTACTTTACCAGTTACATATAAACTTTATTATAGAGTAAGATTTAATCCACACATACCCACTTGTTTAGAAAGTCCAAATTTATTAAACATTGAAACTGTGGTGTAAATTTCAGTATATTATGATTTTCTGCAGGACTCTCATCCATTCTCAGTTTTGCTACAGAAAAACTACATCTATGAAGCTCCTGTCTAAATGCATCCTTTCTCAACTAGACAATAATCTGATATTGCTGCACATTTTGAGGCTGACTCGTGTTCAGGCATCTTGAAGTGAAAGTTTTAGGGTGTATATGTCCTCACTGTAGGCTGACTCTTGGAGATTTTGGCTACTCAATACAGACTTCTGTGCCTCTATTTCATTATTTGCCTACTGTGAAATGAACTCTTTGCAGAATGTTGAGGTCTAAGACAGATCAAGAGTTGAGAAGAGCAAGAACACTTGTCAGCTGAATTAAGTAATTTTTAAAATAGAAAAACATTTTCCAAATAGAAAAATAGAATTTCACAAGCAATAGTAATATAGAATCATAGAAGAGTTTGTGTTGGAAGGGACCTTCCTAAACCATCTAGTCCAACTCCCCTGCCATAGGCAAGGACATCTTTCACTGAATTAGGTTGCTCAAAGTCCCAGTCAACCTGATCTTGAACACCTCATCATGGCACATCCACAAATTGTCTGGGCCACCTGTTCCAGTGTCTCACCAACCTTATAATAAAAAATTTTTTCCTCATGTCCAATCAAAATATACCCTCTTTTAGTTTAAAACCATTACCCCTTGTTCTATCACAACAGGACCTATTAAAAAGTCTGTCCCCGTTCCTCATCTTTATTATGAGGCCTCTTTAAGTATTGAACAGCCACATTCAGGTTTCCCCAGAGCCACCTTCTTCTCCAGGCTGAACAACCCCAACTCTCTCAGCCTTTCCTCATGGGAGAGCATTCCATCCCTCTGATAATTTTTGTAGCTATTCTCTGGACTCACTCCAACAGCTCCATGTTTTTCTTGTACTGAGGACTCCAGAGCCAGACACAGTAGTCCAGCTGGAGTCTTACAAGAGCGGAGTAGAGGGGAGAATCACCTCCCTCAACCTGCTGGTCATGCTTCTTTTTATGCAGCCCAGGATACCGTTGACTTTCTGGGCTGTGAAATTGCCAGCTCAATATGAGTTTTTCATTCACCAATGCCATCAAGTCCTTTCCTGCAGGGCTTCTCTCAGTCACTTCAGCTCTCAGCCTGTACTTGTACTGGGGGTTGCCCTGACCCATGTGCAGGACCTTGTACTTGACCTTGTTGAACCTCATGATGTTCACATAGGTTCACTTTTCAAGATTATTAAGGTCCTCCTGGATGGGATCCCTTCCTTCTAGCATTATCAAGTGTACCATGCAGTTTGGTGCCACTTGCAAACTTGCTGATGGTACATTCAATCCCTCTGTCTATGTCACTGGTTAAGATATTGAATAATACTGGTGCCAGTACAGTCCTTTGAGGAGCTCCACTCATCACAGGTTTCACTTAGACATTGAGCTGTTGACTGTAAGTCTTCAGATGTGGCCATCCAGCCAATCCCTTATTTTATCTAACAGTCCATCCATCAAACCAGGATTTTGTAGAGTTTTGACTTCTTCGGGACCTGAATTTTAATGAGACTAGGCCATATCAGTGCAAAACATGTAGACATGGCTTCACTTTTGACATCAGATCATCTTCACTAAACAAAAAATATACCCTAATACAATACCTGTAAGAAAATGAGACACTGAGAAAATATTTGGCCTATCTAGCTCTAACTGAATACAGAGGCAAAAAACCTCACTAACATTTAAGAGTTTGTACTGCCTGATAGCTTGAATAGTTGTCATATTAGTGCAAAAATGAACTGTAGTCTAACATCGTTCTGCAGTCATGTAGATAAGTAAGTCAAGTGTAGGCCATATAAGAACAAAGGCTGAGGAATCTGTGCTATACAATGGTCTGTAGAGTGGATCATAACAATGTGTAATCTGCCATGTCAGAGCATGAAAGAAACAAAGCAAAAACAGTTCAGAAAAAGCTTTCAGACACTTTGTTATAAAGGATTTTTGCTTTTAATCATCATTTTCCTGCCATTTTATAGGTAATAATTTTTTGGTTTAGTTTCCCCTTTATTTGTAATGATTCCTAAGAAAAAGAAAAATAAATCATTAGTAAACACTTCAGTTTTCTGTGTTTGCTTGTTAGTTTTTAGTCTGAAATTTCTGAACTTGAAGCTGTTTTCTGGCTTCAAGCAAAATACTTCTACAGAGCAGAACTGTTTATCGCATCACTGTCAGTGTCCACCAGGCCCCAGGGTTTCATTTTGTAAATTGAGTGTGGCTCACCATAGTAATTCTCAGAAAGCAAATTAGAATTTATTCTTAACACAATGAAAAGAAAATGAAATAAACCTTTATTGTTATTAAAATAAGGCATATTACATAAATATTTTAATGTGCACTATAGTAAAATTTGATGATAACAATTTTTCAAAATGCAAAGAAGTAATATGTTTGTTATTTTTACTTCTGAAAGTTTGCTCTAGACAAATGTTTCATCTCAATATCAAATGAGTTGCATTGCTGCCTAAGGCGTTATTCAAAAAAATTCTGAATAAATAATAACTATATTATATTTTTTTAAGAGAAACTCAGGTATTGAATTTGACTTTTTACACCGAAAGCCCTTCTATTCTGAAAAATAAGTTGATACAGTTGAAAAGATAGATACATTTATGAATTCTTAGATGACTCCCCAAAAAAAGGATAAATGCATGCGTTAACTATAGTGGAATGACTGAAGTTGTGTTTTAAGACAGGACAAACTCAGGAAGGCAAGAGAAATTCAAAAAGAGAATTGGATATACCTGTCAATGACAGCAATATCAGTATTGTGTTTTCCTGGATTGATGATAATGAGACAATATCCCTTAGAACTAATATCCATCTTTGTACGTTAAACAATTGCTGTGGCTTGAGGGAACACAGGCAAAATTTTATGGTATTAGTGCAAGGATCCAGAGAAGGGGGTGGAGTTTAGGACCCCTTGTGAAAAGGGGTCCGGGGTGGGGAAAGCTGAGGAATCCACTGTATTCCCTCCCACTTCCTGCTAAACTCTATTAAAGCCAGGAAAACAGGAAGTTCCTACCTTCTTCCTGCTCTCCGCTTCCTTGCTTTCTGGCCATGTGTACACTTCCAGGAGAGAGAAAAAATCCTGCATTTGTCATCAGCTCACCATATGCTCTGCAGAATCCAAATCCATCGGGCACTGGGAAGAGCTTTGGACCCTTTTTCCTGCATCAGTTTTGCTGTGAGAGACTTTTGGGAACTTCTATTGGCAATCATTGGAATTAGGTTTTGTATATACTTGTATGTCTTGTCTGACCTGCTGGAGGGCAGAGAAAGGGAAATGCACCTGGGGGTCCTGGTGGACAGAAGGATGCCCGTGACTCAGCAATGTGCCCTTGTGGCCAAGAAGACCAGTGGCATCCTGGGGTGTATTAGGTACTTCTCCCNCTCCCCCTCTATTCTGCCTTGGTGAGGCTGCATCTAGAGTACTGTGTCCAGTTGTGAGCCCCTCTAATTCAAGAAGGACAGGGAACT
>VZRW01003237.1:164730-187883 GCA_013398125.1 Aegotheles bennettii | reverse complement strand
CATAATGATTCTATGACAATGCTGAGGATACCTGTGCAGGCATGAAGTGGGTGGGATGGCATTGGATGTACAGCATTGAGCTGCAGCAACCCTGGGGTTTAATGCATCACTCACACAACGGACTCACTGTTGGCAGCTGGGATAAGCTACTTGCAGCATCTTGCTTGTGAGATTTTGTGTTGAGTGCTTCCTGCTGCTCAGCTTAATGTACAAAGCCTCTCTGCAGGGAGGGGGATCCCACCAGGGAATAGTGGAGAACAGCTTTGCTGCAGCAGAGCCACCAAAGTGGTTTTGTTCTGAGTGTTTTCTTTCAGTGTTTCCCAAACAGGGATGATATTACTCAGTCTGAAGAGCTTTGCAGTTTGGAGCACGAGATGGTTTAGAATTGGGTCCAATTTATATGGAATGGGTTTATTTCTGCAGTAATGGTTTCTTCTAGGATGGGAGTGTTTATGGCCTCTCCCTTTGGAATCATTGTTGCTCAGACTAGACTGTCTAGACAGCTCAGTTTTCAGGCATATTCACAGTGCTGTGCTTCTACAGAGGATAATAATATGTCAGAGCTATAACTTTGCCAGCTAAGGCAGGGTCTGCAGAGGGGGGGTGACTCTGGTGACTCTTTTCTTGGGAGGGAAAGCAGAGAAAGTCCAGTTCTGCTACTGCTGTTCAGGAGAGAATCACAGAATCACTGAGGTTTGAAGAGCCCTCCAAGCTCACCCAGTCCAACCCCCACCTCCATCCCCACTCACCCACAGCACCCAGTGCCACATCCAGACACCTCTTGAACACCTCCAGGGACGGGGACTCCACCACCTCCCTGGGCAACCCATTCCCACCCCCAATCACCCTCCCAGGGNCTCCAACCTCCTCTCAGGGAGTTGTAGAGAGCCATGAGGTCCCCCCTGAGCCTCCTCTTCTCCAGGCTGAACACCCCCAGCTCCCTCAGCCCTTCCCAATCAGCCCTGTGCTCCAGAGCCTTCCCCAGCACTGTTCCCTTCTCTGGACACCCCCCAGCCCCTCGATGTCCTTTTTGCAGTGAGGGGCCCAGAAGTGACCCCAGCACTCGAGGTGCAGCCTCACCAGTGCCCAGCACAGTGGGACAATCCCTGCTCTGCTCCTGCTGGCCACACTGTTCCTGATGCAGGCCAAGATGCCATTGGGCTTCTTGGCCACCTGGGCACACTGCTGGCTCATCCCCAGCTGCTGTCACCCAGCACCCCCAGGTCCCTTTCTGCTGAGCAGCTCCAGCCACTCTTCCCCCAGCCTGGAGTGGTGCCTGGAGTGGTTATGACCCAAGTGCAGGACCCTGGCACTTGGCCTTATTGAACATCCAAGGTCTGCTGCTTCTTCAGATCATGGGTGTCAGAGCCCAGGGGAGTACCCAGGGGTGCTGGGCTCCCCGATGTGTCACTTCATTAAATACACACTCACTTACCCTAATGTGCAAGAATATCCAGAGCATCTGCAAAAAGGAAAAGAGCCAGGAAGACTTTAGTGACCTGGTTCAAATAATAAATTCTTTAAAACATATTTCCTTTTTGGAGAAATAGGTGCTGATGGTGATATTCAAATCCTATAATAGTTGTCCCCAAGGAAATGGAGTAGTCTTTTCCCACCAGTTTGATTCCAGGCCAGATGGAAGATCTTGACCAGTTTTCTGTGCCCTTCTCTTCAAGGACGATCAAGAAGCATGGAGTGATTTGCTATGCGTGCCATGTAATCAGACCAAACACCACTGTGAATGAAGTTGTGGGTGATGTTTTCTCACGCCTTTGAGTCTTGTAGTCTGTGTTTTTGCTCCCTGGGAAAGCTTGGTGAGAAATCAGAATATTGCAGAAGCATAATTAATTTCAAGTAGATGCCCGCTGGGCCCTTCTGCACAGCCTTTGATTTTTAGGGAGTGTTCAAGTAACCTTTTTTAGCTCATCTTAAAAACATTTGGAAAAGAAGAATTGATGACACTGTATAAAGAAAATCTTGAAAGGAAGCTCCTCTTCTGTAGACTATTTAAATTGCTTGTATATGTACTTACGTGCAGTGTGTAGGGCTGATAGGCAGCCAAAGCACAGCTATCGGTCCCATGGTTATTGTGATCCCTGTGGAGGGATTGAGAGGGAAGTCATGGAAACGTTCTTCTCTACTGGATCACCAAGACCAGTATCTCTGCTGATGAGACTGTGTCACATAATCCTTTTCAGAAAAATACCAGGCTCTGTAGTTTAAGACTCAACTACTCCCTACAGAAAGGCTCTTCCAGATTCTCACTGCTTTAACAGTTAGAAACTTTCTTTTAATTCCCAGCCTAGCTATACTTGCAGTCAATTTCAGCCCATTTGTTTTTATGCCAGAATTGCTCTATACTATAAACACATATAATTTTTTTTCTGTTAGTGGTGTTTTGAGGTTGTTGAGATTGTCTGCTTTGTAGTGAAAAGCAATATAAACATTTGTGGTGGCTTATAGTTAAAATGAGGCAGAGGTGAGATTTCATGGCATCTCAAAAAATAATATCTCATTAGGCAAAAAATATCCTAATCAGGTATTCTACTAAAATATAGCAATTCTTTTGATCTGGGACACACGCACTTGAATTGCTGAGGTCCTCTCTAATGGTCTTTCCTGCACACAAGGCAGAAGCAGAGCCAGTGTCCCATTGCTTAATGATGCCATCAAAATCTCTTTCAGAGGTTTCTTAAAGTTCAAGTGCTTCTCAAATAAACTGCCTTGTGTTTGATCTGAGTTGTTGACAGAGACAATGCTGTTACTCACCGATCAAGTCTCTGCTCATTTCAGGTAATGCATTGACTATAGGATATGAATAAATCCCTTTCCAACCATGAGACTTGCAGTGACTACAAAAACCCAGGCATCCACTCCCACACAACCCCTGGGACCATCAGCATCCGGTGTCAGTCCCTGCCCTGACAGGAGAAGGTCTCAAAGCCTACAAACCAAAAGTAAACCAAAATGAGCCAATTAACCTCTAATGTGGTCAAGGTTTGGCTGTGAGATTTGCCAGCTTCTCCATGGCTTGAGAAGGTGACAGCTGAAGGAATGCAGCTACAGTGATGTGTGGATGTGTTAGATGGGACTTGACCTACAGCTGGGTGTTCCTGCATGGGTGATGTTAGAGTAACCCAAAGCAACAACTTTGAGGTTACTTTCGTTTCTCTTCAGCTCATCAGGGGATACAAAGCCCCAGAGAATCTGCAGCTGTAGTCCGGGATGACCTTTGGACCAAAACGGCTGTATTAGTGCTTTGGTGGCTTTTATTGCTCCTCCAGGTTTCAAATACTGCACTGCACTAAAATTGTCACTTGCTGTGACAGTTGGTAAGACTAACAGAGAGGGGAAAAAGAGCGTATAAATCTCTACTCTTTCAAGAATTCAATTTTGGACTTTACTCATGAAAGTGGCCTGCAGAGTGAGTCAAATGGGGTATTTACTCACATGTACTAAAGTTTATGGCTTCAGAACAGTAATTTATCTGTGGTCACTTAGAGGTTTTTATGGTATCTTCAGTTATAGGATTTAAAATATGACCTGTTCCGCATCTCCATGGGCAGACTAGAGAGCATGCTGGCCTGTTTCAAATGTTACTTCTCCTTTATCCTGGTACACCGAGGCACTGTGTAGGACAGACCATCACCTTTTCCAAGAATGACTTGCTGGGATCAAAGCTGGGCCTCGCCTGCCACCAGCAGCTTCAGTAGGAAGGAAGGCCAGTCTGCATGTTGGCCAAGTGGGGACCTGGTGTTGCTCATTTCCATGGAGGTTATAAAAAGTATTCACTGCAGTTTGAGGAACAAGGAGGGATTTTTTTTTTGGCAAGACACGTAACCATATCCCAAATGTCCAAAAAGACCTGGTACAAAGTTAAAGATGGATGGAGTGAGTCTGAGGTAAGATGTTTATAGGATGTCTCTGTATCTTGATAGGAAAAGGTTGCACCTTCCCATGGAGTTGGGTGTCTACAAGCCCAGAGCCAAACTACTGCCAATTGCACAATGCCATGGGGTCCCCTTCTCTGTAGTTGGTTTGGATTTGCCAACAAAACGCTTTATCAACCTACATGTGTGTTTTCTTTCACTTGTCCTGTGTCTGCAAGGGTGAGGAGGGCAGCTTCTAAAATACCTTCTCTGTGTTTCATTCTATAATGGATATGTTTCAATTTACACTTTGAGGGTAGCTTCACAAAGAACAGGTAGAAGACAATTTTTTTATTAGAGTAAGAAGGCTTAAAAGAAGTCTGACGTTGCAAACCCCACTTTTTACAAATCATCTGCTTCAGGCTCTGTGTAGTTGATGTTGCCAGCCCTTTGCTTGGCACAAGGTTTCCCAATCAGGGCAGCCTTGCACTGTGGTTCCCATCACACTTTTCCCTGCAGCGTACGAGCACACTGCTCCTTATTCAGAACAGAGTCTCTCAAAAATGAACAGCTTTCTGATTTTTGAAGGACAAACTTAGTTTTTCCAGATTTCAAGGTGGCAACTCATGATATTCCCAACATGCTCGTGGCAGTCACCTGCCGGCTGAGTTCCCGCTCGTGCTGGCAGGAGCTTTGCTGGGAACCCCACTGGCATGAGGAATTGCTGGCTCTGAGCACAGTTGTCACGTTGGATTAGATTTAGAGGGATTTGATGTGCCCACAATGATGATGTTGAAAATATGTATTATACAGAATAGTGGTGTAGTGCTTTTTCTACAAACACCTGATGAAGATGCCATGTGCATTAGCCTCAATGTTCAGCATCTGTCCCCTCCCACCCATCTGGCACCCTACTGAGTTTTTAGAGCATCTTCCATTTGTGTTGGACACTTTGCTCTGGTTTCTCATGTCTAAAGTTAGCTTTGCATTGGAGAAGGGGTGAGTTTCAGGCCGTGGATCTTTAAATACCCTCCAGAGCTATAGCTGGGAGACATAAACTGGAATTAGACCTGCCAGCTGCAGGCAGGATGAGCCTTGCCAGGAGTCTGGCTTTGGATTAGCATTTATCTGCTGGAGATGCTCTGGGTTGTTTGAGTGCCTTCCCCTCCTTGAGGACCCTCTTGGCACCCAGCACAGCTAAAGGACAGCTTTGCCCTTTGTAGGCAGGGACATGAGGTGCAGAAGATGCATCTCTATCAGCCTCATCATCCTGAAAGGAGCTCTTTAAACTCAGCCAGTGTTAATTCCTTTGACATTTATCGGTAGAGAAACTAGAGGGAGGGTCATCTCCTGCCTAAATGATTGCCCAAATCACTGGGCCAGATCCTTGGTGTAAGGCTTCCAGGTTAATTAGGTGAAGCAGAAAGGGTTCAGCAGCCCCAAGAGTGGGGGAAAGACCAATCCCCAGAATACCTCGTGTGTAGGTTGCTTATGCAGTGACGAGGAAAAGCAAGTCCTAGATTCCCCAGAAAATGAATCTATTTTGATGAGATACCCGAGAGTGCTTTGACTCTGAGCTCTGGGCTAAACAAGAGCTGCAATTAGCTAAAGAAAATGAGAGAGAAGAAGGTGCAGCTTCCTTTCCAGTCGGGCTTTGCTCAGGAATGTACTGAACTGCTCAGTCCTGCCAACGTTGTGGTGATCCTGGACCTGCCCGCAGCAAATCTTTGGGAACCGAGAGAAATTTATGGTTGAGAACTCACACCAGTAGAAAGTCTTTACTCCTTTTTGATTTTTGTGGCTGTGCAGGGTTTATGAGGGTCTGCTTTTTGGAGTTCTTTCCTGGTATGCAAGCCCAGAGCTCTTCTAGCACACTTACTGGAGTAAAATTGCTGCCTTCAGCACGGTATTGGGTTGTCCTTCAGTCCTGTTAAACTGTTTTGTCTTTCTATACTCCTGTACTGTCTCTCTTTATGCCACACTTCAGAGCTTGCAGTGAAAGTGCTGCGCAGGGAGCTTTGCCACATGAAATATTAACAAATTGCTGAATACTCTTGGATGGTGGCTGGAATCAATTGCCAGCATAGTTCTCCAAACCTGGATGATTGCAATAGCCAGATGCACTTGCAGAGCACAGCTACAGAGTCTGCTGCTGTTACCAACTGACCATCCCAGCGAGCTGAACTCCTTTGCAACCCCCTTGTCAGATATTCTGGTTATTCCTGGTGAGTGATTAATATCTTGTTTCATGCAGCCCACCCCGGGTGATTAATTTGGGCAGTTTCATAGGGATAACAAGGTCTTGGGTGTCTTAAAAGAATTGTTTTGGGAGTCAGACATAGAGCTCTGTGGGTACATGTTTGGGTCTGTCCTGCCAGGAAGGAAAGGTGTGACTGTCCCAGCAACTCAGGGGTGGCTTTGGCTCTCTACTTGGTTCCTCATTCATCTGAATATTTGAAGGCTTTATGGGCATAGCTGCCAAATGTACTGGATTTGTGAACTGTGATCAGTAGTCAGATATTCCTGAGATCCCTCGTGCACCTGCATCACCCACTTTTTAATTGAAAATAGCTGGAAGTCTCAGGCAAAACCTGAATGCACAGTTACTGACTCTGAAGCTATTATAGACTCATAGAATCATTATGGTTGGAAGGGACCTCCAGGGTCAGCAAGTCCAACCTTTATCCCATCATATTTCTAACCATCAGACCATGGCCTCAAGTGCCTCACCAACCCGTTTTTTGAACACCCCCAGGGATGGTGACTCCACCACCTCCCTGGGCAGCCCATTCCAGTGCCCAACCACCCTCTCAGTAAAGAACTTCTTCCTAATCTCCAATCTAAACTTCCCCTGATGGAACTTGAGGCCATTTCCTCTCATCCTGTCATTAGCAATTCTAGAGAAGAGACCAACAGGCCTTGGACTGCTGGAGCATGGATGAACATAACTTAGTGGTGGAACCCAAGGTGTAGCCTCAGGAAGGACCCTTGCTGCTGATTTCCAGCTACATGCTGACAGTTTAAAACCCTGTAGAGACTTTAAAATGGATGTGATGGTTTGTGAGCTGTGATGCCAAGGATTAGGCGCTACCCTGGTGCAAATGGACCTCCAGGATGTGGGAGAGACTCCCCGCCTGCCCCAGCCCACTGAGAATCCCCCAAGATGATGGTGTAACCACTGTGGAAGATGTGAACAGCGTGTATTGAAGACAGGTCTGGGAAAACCAGACCCTGAATGTTGGAGTTTAACCATGCCTGAATAGCTGGACCTGAAGTGTGAGCAGAGATCTGACTTGTCAGGTTTGTTGCTTTACAGCCAGTTGCTCCACTTGGTTCTCTGCTGAGAAAATTGCCAGTACAAGGCAGGTTGTTGCTTTGCAAGGGTAAGAAAGCCTGGGGGCAGATAGATGCACTGGCTTTCAGCCACAGCCCCCATGCATTTGAAGATATTTTAATCCTGGGAAATATCAGAGTGTGCTCGAGGCAGCAAGGTTTGCTGGCTGATCTACCAACTCGTGCAGTTCCTTGAGGGACAGCAGTGGTGGTGGGTGGGGTTACATCAGAGCAGATGGATGTGACGTGGCCCCTTAGCACTGAGTTGACACTACGAGGAATTGCAGGGAGGCTCAGAGTGCATCTGTGATCTCAGAAGCTCATACAAGTCCTGCAATTCTCCAGGTGCATGATTAATTGATTTATGATTGAAAACTTTGCTGGTAGGAGACTGAGTTGTTCCCCTCTGTTCACCAATGGTCTTGCTGGGGAAGACTGATTATTCAGGGTTGCTCAGCACTCGTATCAGCTTCAGCATGTGAATGGAAGGGGCCATGATCCTACAGTGGGGTCTAAATTAACTGAGGTGCCCAGATAAGCATCTAGGAGTAATTTTTGGAAAGGTGGACTCTGCATTGCAGGAGAAGTAAACTCGGAAGTACAGGAGAAGGTTGATATGAGAAGAACTCTTAAATCTGTGATTGGTGAAGGCTTGTGCTATTCTGTCCCTCTGCTGAAATTCAGGGTCCTCTTTTTTAATGTAACACCCAGGAGCATGAACTCATTCCTGAGCAGAACTTCATAAAAACCACTGTTTGCACCATGTCGAGCTGAGCACAGGCAGTGGTGTGTGTCCGAGCCTCTCTGTCCTGCCAATGCAGTTAATATATCCCTGCCCGAGCTGAACCAAAGGTAAAATATAAATTGGTGCTCTCCACGCATAGCTGGAGCCTGCAGAGAGGCTTCATCAATCACGGTAGTGCTGGAAAGTGGACTCGCTCCCTTCCCGAGCAGGCAGTCCTGCTCCATGCCAAGAAGTGATATAAATGCACCCCATGCCATGGCATGAGCTGGAGGTGAGGAGATTGATGGGTCTGACTAATGGTGGAGGTGAAGAAGCCTTTTCTGAGCTGCACCTGCAGAGGATGGTTTTGCCAACCAGCTCCACACAGGGATCCTGGCAGCCGAACCCATCCCAAACTTCTGCCGTGTGTTGGGGAAAGCAAAGGAGTCCATCCCGCTGGTTTTCTTGCTCTTGGTTGTGGGATAGGCAGTGGTGCTTTGGGAAGAGCTGCACTGTCATACAGTGATCTGAGAGCTTGCTGGAAGCCAGTGGGAGAGGGAGTTGTGTACATGGTTTGGAGGGGGCCTGGGAAGGTGAACAATGTGGTGGAGAGCAGCCCTGCACTCCCAAAATGTTTGAATGATCCTAAAAGAGTGCTTAGAGAAAAGAAAGGGAGGAAAGATCCAGGGAGATTGAATCTGAGGAACAATTCCTTCCCCAAAGGGCTGTCAGGGCCTGGGCCAAGCTGCCCAGGGCAGGGGTGGAGTCCCCATCCCTGGAGGGATCTCAAAGCTGTGTAGATGTGGTGCTGAGGGCCATGGGTCAGTGGTGGCCTTGGCAGTGCTGGGTTAAGGGTTGGACTGGGGGATCCTAAAGGTCTTTTCCAACCAAAATAATTATATGATTTTATGAGATGGAGGAGAAAATACCAGACTGGCACAGCCAGCTGTTGGGATGGATGGAGATACAAAGCCCTGGTCAGAGGAAAAAGAGATGCCTGAAGGGAGAAGAGTAGAAAGGCAACATACGAAAGACATGGCGAGATAAAGGAAGTTGTGCTGTGTGTCACATTGTGTATTTTACCCCAGTTTCCATGGCTCATGAGTAACATCTTCCTGGCATACCTGGTTGAGCTGTGTCTTTTGAGGCTCACTTGGAGCATGGCTCTGCTGGGTCAGCTCCTGCCTCCTCTACTTGATCTCAAAGCCTTTGGCAGTCACAGGTCTTATTCTGTGACACTGCCCACTACTACAGTGTGGACTTATGATGCCACTAATGTTTATTTTTGATGATTCTCAGCTTTTGCTGGTGTTTATGGGCCTTGCAAATCGTGCTTACCTATGTCTGTAGCAAGGGACTTGCTGAAGTGGCAATCACGCTGTTGGCAAAATGAGTAATTAAAATGTTACGTGCTTCTAACCAGCTGTGGCTCTCAGGACAAGGAAATGGCCTGTTTTCTAGTGTATTCATGGTCATCCAAGGTGAATCCCCATCTCTTGGATTTTTCCAGCGTGCTTCTGACTGTTGCAGATGGCTTAAACCAGTGAGTGCAGCATCTGTGACTGGAGTTGTGGTGGAAATTAGGGAGCAACTGACCTGTGCCACTGCAGCCTTGGGAAGTATTGTTGGGAAACATTGGATGATTTACTTGGAAATCCATAGAGAGGCAGCAGAGACACCAGCACGAGTAAGGAAGGACACAAGGAAAGCATGGTGTCATCCAAACTTGTCAAGGAGAATTGCTGAGTAGATCCAAGGCAGTCAATGGCATCCTGGGGTGCATTAGAAAGGGGGTGGTCAGTAGGTCAAGAGAGGTTCTCCTCCCCCTCTATTCTGCCTTGGTGAGGCCAAACCTGGAGTCCTGTGTCCAGTTCTGGGCCCCACAGTTCAAGAAGGACAGGGAACTGCTTGAGAGAGTCCACCACAGAGCCACAAAGGTGATGAAGGGAGTGGAACATCTCCCTTGTGAGGAAAGGCTGAGGGAGCTGGGGCTCTTTAGCTTGGAGAAAAGGAGACTGAGGGGTGACCTCATCCATGGTTACAAATATGGAAAGGGTGAGGGGCAGGAGTCTCCTTGGCTGGAGACATTCAAACCCCGCCTGGATGTGTTCCTGTGTGATGGACTCTGGGTGACCCTGCTCTGGCAGGGGGGTTGCACTGGATGATTTTTCGAGGTCCCTTCCAACCCCTAGGATTCTGGGATTCTGTGATCCAGGACTAAAGCAGGGGCAGCAGAGCTGTTGAAGAGCGTTACCTTCTATGTGGCTTGGAGCAGAATGCTGAAATGAGGAGATTTAGGTTCTGGCTGCTGCAGGCAGCTGTCTAATCCCTCTATTCCAGAGCTAGAGCTACCAGCAGTTTGGGTCAGTAACACTCTGACACCTTTTCAGGGTACTTTCCAAGCCTTGGCTGTGATGGGATGCGAGCAGACAGGTAGGGAGACAATGATTCAGCTGCCTATCTAATCTGTGTGATCTCCCCAGCCTCATCTCCATTATCTCCAAAAGCAGGCGATGGATGCTTTTGATGCAGCCTGTGATCAGAAGCCACACACAGAAAGCAGAAAAGTAGGACAGCTGGCCACTTTCAAAGCAAAGCTCCAGCCTGTTCCTCGACTGTATTCTGACCAGAAACAGACTTTTTCCATCTACAAATGGGCTTTTATTTCCCCACACCCCTCATAACAAACAGCTTTCTTGGTCAAGTTGAGATGTCTGTTCAAAAAGCTTCTGCATTAGAAGTCCTGGGGTGGAGAGACAGCATCTGGGGATTGTCTACAAAGGCTGTGTTTGGTGTGAGCTTAAAAGGGTTTTTCTCTCTTGCACTGCAGTTTTTAAAATGCTTGTGGGGTGAAACATTTTGATCAATTATTATGATAATGACACAAGAGTGGAATTATGAGTATAATTATAATTACCTTTTTTATGCACAGTTAATGAATCATAAAACACTACATTATAGAATTTTTCTGTTTAATGAAATTCATTATAGAGGCCCCTGAAGCTCTAAATTTAATGTTAAACAAATTAAACCTGTATCTGGGGTTTGGGCTATTAGCACAAATGTGGCCTTGAATTAGTTGCTAAAACAGGACTCGGTGAGCCATTAGCCAAAGGGGTGATGGTGAAACAGCCATTCCTGAGCACAGCTACCTGCTGCAGGTGGAGGTGAGTTGGCTTTTGCCTACCCTGGTATTTCTTCTGGCTGAGTTCATTAGCCTGTAGTCCAAAAGCATGGAGGACTGTATGTGCTTGGAGGAGAAAACTGGTTTTCTTGAGGTCTTTATCGGTGCAGACCCAGTTCACTTGGCCTGTTGGAGTCTTCTTTGTAGGGCATGGTGTGGCACACATTCTACAAGCCCATTTTTACTTCTGAGTCCAAGAGGTTTGGGATGGTGATGGGGGTGGAAACTGTATATATAGGGTGGCTCAATGAATACCTCCCTGCAGCTGCCCTCAGAGAGGACTTCAAAGAATGCAACAGCTTTCTTGCTTACTGGTTTCATGCCTCCTGCAGGGTCAGTGGCTGGCACCCATCTTTCCTGTCCCATTCAGCCCATCTCATCCCTGTGTGCTGTGAAATTCTTTGAGGTGTGTAAGTTGAGTGATTCTCTTTGGTTTTGTTTTTTTTACCGGTGTCTGTGTAATGGAAAGAACTCTTGGAGGTATTAAATTATCAATTTTCTCACAGGTACCCAGAGTGCTGATTGTTATGGTTGTTTTTATTGATGTCTGATCTGGAAACAGATTGCAGGTTTTGTTGTTTTTAATATAATGTGACATGTCTCAGCATGCAGCCATAGTAATGCAATATAACAAGAAAAGGGCCTATTCTGGAAGTGCAGGCACTGGTTATTGCCTTTGGGCTGGAAAAATTGCTGCTTCTTTTCTTCTTTTTCCTTCGCAGTTCTTAATCAGGGAAGCTAATTCCAACCCTTGCCAAATTCTGTATTTGTAACTGCCATTGTTCATGCAACACATAATAGAACCATATTAACTTGTGTTGTGTGGGCATAGGAAGGACATGGAACTGCTTGAGAGAGTCCAGCACAGAGCCACAAAGGTGATGAAGGGAGTGGAACATCTCCCTTGTGAGGAGAGGCTGAGGAAGCTGGGGCTCTTTAGCTTGGAGAAAAGGAGACTGAGGGGTGACCTCATCCATGGTTACAAATATGTAAAGGGTGAGGGGCAGGATGATGGAGCCAAGCTTTGTTCAGTGCTGACCAATGATAGGACAAGGGGCAATGGATGCAAACTGGAGCACAGGAGGTTCCATGTGAATCTCAGGAAGAACTTCTTTCCTGTGAGAGTGCCAGAGCACTGGACCAGGCTGCCCAGAGAGGCTGTGGAGTCTCCTTGGCTGGAGACATTCAAACCCCGCCTGGATGCGTTCCTGTGTGATGGACTCTAGGTGACCCTGCTCTGGCAGGGGGTTGGACTGGGTGAGCTTTCGAGGTCCCTTCCAACCCTAGAATTCTGTGGTTCTGTGATTCTGTGATATCTAAAGCCCAGGTTGTTCCTGTCTTGAGAACCTGATGGTACCAGGTAGTATGTTCAGAGTCACCTCAAGGCTTGCTCCCAGCAATCAAGAAATTCCATCTTGTCCACTTCAGAATTTTTGGGCAGCAAAATTAAACTTATGGTGATGGCAGAACAGATGATGAGCTGGACGTGAGGGTGGTCCTTGGGAAGTTTGGGAACTGGGAAGGGTTAATGGTTATAGGTGTGACTGCAAAGCATCCTGGGGAAGGCAGGGTCAACAGCAAGGGAATGGTTGAAGGAAGAGACCAGAGTTTGAGAATTAGAGTGGGTGGAGGAGACCTGGGGAAAGTATCTGTAGAGCTTTGAAGGACCAACAGCTGCTCAGCTTTGCTGCTGGCCCCCTCTAGGAGAGGGGAGGAGTGCTGTGGGTACAAATCAATGGGATGCTCTGCTGTTTTTAAGCTGGCACATGTAATTATTTCTTTTACACTGGTTCCTGTGAGCTGCAAAAGGAAATCAGAGTTGTTTGTAGATTCTGTCCTTTCCTAGTTCTATTGAATCCTTTTTTATTTTACTTTATTTTGCTTTGCATGGGAGGTGGTGCACTCATTTGTTGTTGGAAGGGGAAAAGTGAAATATTGAGCTTGTGCTGTCAAGCCCAGTGTTGAAACCCTGATGTTTCCCAAGCCATCACAAGAAGGTAGCCATGGAGAAGGATTGCTGACACCTTCTCAGAGCAGCAGTGTGGTCTGTAACATCACATCTCTTGGCAGCCAGGATGGGCTTAGCCTGGATCCTGTGTGTGTGATGGGACCAGGTGAGCACACAGAGCACTAACAGGGCTGTGTCTGCACATAAACCCACACGGATTTAGGACAGAGCTGGCCCATGCCTGAGTCTGGCTTGACAAGATCCTAACACATCCCCAGTTTTTTAAACTTCAATTGTATTGGAGACCTCCCACCACACCAGGTTGCTCCAAGCCCCATCCAACCTGGCCTTCAACACTGCCAGGCAGGGGCAGCCACAGCTTCTCTGGGCACCCTGGGCCAGGCTCTCACCACCCTCACACCAAACAATTTCTCCCTCCCATCCCATCTCCATCTCCCCTCTGGCACTTGGAACCCGTTCCCCCTCGTCCCATCACTGCCTGCCCTTGGCACCAGTCCCTCTCCAGCTTTCCTGGAGCCCCTTCAGGCACTGGAAGGTGCTCTAAGGTCTCCCTGGTGCCTTCTCTTCTCCAGGCTGAACGCCCCCAACTCTCTCAGCCTCTCCTCATAGGAGAAGTAGAAGTGCAGGCTGTGAAGAGGATCCTCCTCCAAAAATACTTGCAAGAAGTGTGCTCCTTTTTGATAAAAACGTTTAGGTTTCATATTCTGTGCTTTATTTTTAGCAGTTCTGCTGTGAAATCTGTCTCACTTAAACAGACTTTGCTCTCTGTTCTCACTGGCACTTCTGGCATAAAGTCAATAAACTTATTATAAGAGAAATCTCTGAGGGATTTCATGGAACTTTGTTAGGTTGACAACAGGTGGGGAAAAAAGATGCAGTATAGCTTATATTTAAACTGCATTGATTCAAGGCATGAATTCTTGTAGTAAACATACTCATGGCTATTCCCAGCTGAGTACTTAAACCTGCAAGCGGGAAGTGCCCGAAGGGGCACGGAGTCCTCTGGTCCATCCTCTGGTGCCATGGCACGGTCAATTGGGTTCATATCTCTCTCCCGAGGTGCTGGGAGGTTGTTAAGAGCAGGTTTAGAGAATCATCATTTAGAGCCTCCCTTCAGTACAGCCCTGGAATACAGGATGATAAAAATTAAACCTCCTGCTGACCCCGATGCAGCCTGAATACCTACAGGAGAAAGACAAACTCTAGGACTTGCAACTCATTCTTCAAAGGAGACCTATAAAACCTTCTAATAGCAGCCAGAGAGCTAAAAATTTATAGCTCTGAATGGAAAAAGTCCTAAATTCAAGCGAGATATTGGTTTCAAGGCACAATTTTTCCCCACCACGTGCTTTTGGTACCCCACCTACGTGAACTTGCCTTCCTCTCGATATCGTAGAAAGGGTGATGGCCACTTCTGTCTTCTACAAGTGCATTTCCCCCTTCAGATTGTCTAATTGGTTAATTAACTTAAACTTGACCAATTATTCCTAACCTGTGCTTAGCTCAAGGTTTTCAGCTCATGTGTCGCACTCAAAGAAACTCCTGTGTCTGTGCTCATTATACTTCCAGCTGCATTCCACTGATTAAATCCAAGATACCTCTTCTTTCTGAAAACCTTGTCCCTCTAATAAATCTTTAGAGGTATAAAGCAGAGATTCTGCACATCTTATTGCTTGTTGGGTGAGGTGTGGGGATTTTTAGGCTGTAACACTTCTTAACTTAGAATCTGGTGATGGGCTTTGATGGACCTATGATGACAACGTTCGGGAGCTAATGGAAACAAACAGTGCTGGCAGTTCACATTTTTCCTTTAGAGGCAACTACAATCATTTTCCTGATATTACTGTGCTGGCACAGGAAGCAAAAATGTCTATTATCACTCAAGCTGCAAGTGCTGAGGGAAACTTCAGGGACTGTGATAATTTCTTATTCAGGAGCAGAGGTATTTCTTGTTGGAGAAAAATCTCATTGAAAAATCAGTTGCTGAGATCTGCCGGCCTTTCTGCCAGAGCTGTTCTGCCAGTTTGAGGGAAAAGAACAGTTCTGATAAATAAACCCTGCAGCAAATATCTGAATATGAGGGATGTCAGGGAAAAAGACTTGGGAAAATGGAAAAATACGCTCTCTAGTGCAGAGCTTTAGGAAATAAAGCACATTGAGTGATTCTGTTTATGGGGAGAAAGATTAAGGCTCTTCTTGTTTCAGGCAATAAGCTGTTCCTGGCCTCCTGCTGGGGAGGGAGCTCCTCTGTCAACATGCTTTTACCAGCTTTCAGGGGCAGAGATGGGTTTGCTTTCAGGAGTGGTGTGAAGCAGATCACAGGATCCCAGACTGGTTTGGGTTGGGAAGGACCTTCAAGCTCACTCAGTGCCACCCCCTGCCATGGGCAGGGACACCTCCCACCACACCACATTGCTCCAAGCCCCATCCAACCTGGCCTTGGACACTGCCAGGCAGGGGCAGCCACAGCTTCTCTGGGCACCCTGGGCCAGGCTCTCACCACCCTCACACCAAACAATTTCTCCCTCCCATCCCATCTCCATCTCCCCTCTGGCACTTGGAACCCGTTCCCCCTCATCCCATCACTCCCTGCCCTTGGCACCAGTCCCTCTCCAGCTTTCCTGGAGCCCCTTCAGGCACTGGAAGGTGCTCCAAGGTCTCCCTGGAGCCTTCTCTTCTCCAGGCTGAACACCCGCAACTCTCTCAGCCTGTCCCCAGAGCAGAGCTGCTCCAGCCCTTGGAGCATCTCCATGGTTTTCTCTGGACTTGCTCGAACAACTCCATGTCCTCCTTAAGTTGGGAGCCCCAGAACTAAACGCGCTACTCCAGATCCCCTTGTTCTCCTTGTGCAGCACCTCTGAATACTCCCTGTGTGTGCTGTTCAGCATGGGTGGGTGCCTGTTGATGGAAGGGTTCCCACTCTGTGCCAGCACTTGGGCATTTAATGGCCACCAGTGCAGTTTGTTTCAGGGTGAGGACTGCTTTGTGTTTAAGATCCATAACTACATGCAGGGGAATTTTCTGGTGACATAAATATTTCCAAGAGTACTTGCAGCGTGGCACTCCTCCAGGCTGTGCAACACATCAGCAAGGTCTTGACCCTGGTAAGCCAAGCTGGGACTCACAGATGTTACATGGCAGTTTGCAGCTGGACTTTTTGTTTTGACACCAGTAGAGCTTTGGGTCCTTCTCGTGATGGCCAGCAGCTGGCTGTGACCCCATCTGTAGGCTCAGGAAGCAAAAATGTCTATCAGAGCAGCCATGTGGGTGCTCAGGTGAGGAAACCATCAACATGTTTTAAAGATGATGTCTATGTACCAAAAGAAAATAATTGATTTTATCCCGAATTCCCCTCCAAACAGAGAAATGTTTTGAGCATCCTTAATCTTCACCAAAACTGTCAGCAGATGTTTAACTTTGCCAAAATCTGTTTTGGCACTGAAGATAAATAATTTCAGTGTATAACAGCTTTGCTTTCAGAAGGAAAGTTAGCTTGTGAGAAGGGAAGTATAGCTTGGGAATTTTCTGGGTTTTTTCTGTGTACACGGAGTGTGAATTATTACTTTATAATACTCATGGTATTGGCAACTTCTAAATCACGAAAGATTTACACGAGTGCTGCAGAGTTGGAAATCTTTTATGACATGTTCATTCACACTAAATCAGACTCTGCCTTTTCAGAGTTTTCTTTCCTAGACAGTTATGCAAATGCAAAAAGACAGGAATGGATTTAAAATGGTTTTCAGCCTCGGAAGATTAGCAGCAAGTGACAGACTGCCACGAAACACTCTGCTGCCTCTGCTCCTGCAGCCTTCCAGCCCTGCTAGGGATGGGATGGGCAGCAGTGAGAAGAGGAACAAACAGATGAAGGGTCTTAGTTTTATCTTCATGAATGGCACATTTATGTGTTTGGATGGGATGATGGTTCTGTTTTGCAAGGTGCTTGTTATGAAAGTATAATTAAAAATAATTATATAGAAATCTAGTGTAGGGCTTGATTGTTCCCAGCGTGCAACTCCTCTCCTCGCCCTTAATTGAAAATGAGAGAGGAAACGTTTCCTTTTAGTCCTGTCCAAGGACTGGACCCTGCAAAGCTTCTAAAGGGATATAATTAATTATCTCTTGCTTATGTGAATGAGCTTGTCTGCTTCTCTGGATATGGAGGGATGGACTAGCTTCTACCATGCAAAGGGTACAGGCAGGATCATCCTGTCCTGTTGCTCCCCCACCCCAAATCCCTGAAATTTGAAATGCAGTGTTTAATACCACTAAAAAAAATGACACTGCTCTTCAGTGCCTGCATGCAGCACCCGAGAGCTCAGGTCTCCCTGTGCTCTTTCAAACACTGCATTGCCCATAGTGTTTTCCATGTGCTTTCAACTCACATGCAACTGTAATTCCTAATGGATGATTAATTGGCTTAATGTAAAAGAGAAATTCATGGACGTGACCTCCCGAGTCAGAACCCTGTGCCCTGTGAAGGCAGGCTGCTCACCAGGCAATCCCCTAGGATCTCTGATACAATTTGTGAACAGTAATCCCTTAAAAGAACTGGAGCTGATAGGGTCTGGCCTCTGTCACCAGCCTGCCTGTCCCTGACACGGGTGACACGCTGAGGACAGAAGGGTTTTGTACTTGCAACCTTCACTTCAATGAGTACTTGGACCAAAGCCAAATAAACTAAGAAATCCTGAAGACCCCCACGGATTAATTAGATTTTTGAATTGAGTTCCTGGTTGAATTTTCACTAGGGAGCTACTCGGGCTGTCTGAGCCACTGCTTTGCTTTGAAAACAATGAGTTTTAAAAATAAATAAATAAATAAATAAATCACCAAATAAGTGTCAGAGCAATGGTCAGTCTGCCTTTTGGCCCAGCTCAACAGGGATCCTCTATGGCTTGGGTGATACCTGGGTCTGGGACTCTGAGGAAAACCCATGAGGCACAAGGGATGCCACAGAGTGTGGGGGTTGTCATTCTTGAAATGTTTTCCTTGCTTTTGGGACACTTTCCTGGTTTCCCTTCTGCCTCTCAAATATCTTGAAGTCTGCAAGATCTCCTCTTTCTCCTTCTGGGTCTTCAGAGACTTGTGTTACTGATCTCCAACCGTGAGCTGAGGAATTATGATTCTCCAGTGCACATTAGATTTCTTAATGGTGGTGTTTCACCTACCCGCTTCTGCAGTCCAGGTTTGTCTTCCTATTCCTATCAAGTTCTTGTCTCTCTTTGGTATCTTCTCATGGACACCCATCTCTCAGCTCAAGCTCACCAAGCATGACACCAGCTCTTCATCCACTTCTCCAAGCTGTCTCTGTCACCTCTCTTAGTCCCTGGACTGCCTTGTCCTGTGCTATGCTATGAGCACAATGACACCAGAAAAATACATCTTAGGGGAGGGAGGTTTTCTCTTGCAGAAAAGCCCTTCTGGTAACACAGGAGGTGTCACATTGAATATGTTTTTATGGCCATTTTTGCAGCTCTCATTATACCTTAGATCTAGAACAGGTCCTTACAATTGCCCATAATTGCCAGTCTTTGGCACTTTACAAATCCTCTTGCTCAAAATATGCAGCTGGGGGAAAAACAACCCTGCTCAGCAAGTGACTCTCACATGGGGGGAAAATAATGAGGAACGTGGAGTGTGGGAACAACAGGTTTCTGGCCAGTTGTAAACAGCAATCACGTTTAAAAGCATCATCTGATCGCTGAGCGTTCGGCGACAGAAAGGGAAACGCTGGGTTTAATGAATTAAATTGTTCATTAAAAATAATGACCCATTTCTGACTTGTAGGTACTTACTGGCTGCTTGTGGTGCTGGTAGCCCTTCATCAGCACAGGGTGTGAGCAGCTCCTGCGTGTGCTTTCTCTAAGCCTCGCTGCTTTTTGCTTCGTGCCTGCTATGCTTGGTTTGTCTGTCTCGTGCAGCTGTTTGGCTGAGAACTCTATTGCAGAATAACTGCTGGGCATATGTTAACAACAAAAACATATGTAGAATCACTGCCTGGCTGAGGCTGGAGGGGACCTCTGGAGGTCATATGGTCCAACCCTCCTGCTCGAGTGAGGCGAGCCAGAACCAGTTGCCCAGGACTGTGTCTAGAAGGTTTTTGAACACCTGCAAAGACTCAGATTCTATAACCTCGCTGGGCAACTTGTCCCAGTGCTCAGGCACTGTAAGAAAGCTTTTTCTGATTTTTCAGAGGGAACCTCCTGTGTTTCAGTTTGTGCCCATGGTCTCTGAGCCTGCCTCTGAGTCCTCTCTGCGCCCTCCCTTCAGGTATTTATACACATTGATAAGATCCCCCTGAGCCTTCTCTTCTCTGGGGCTGAACAGTCCCAGCTCTCTCAGCCTTTCCTCATGTTCCAGACCCTTATTCACCCTTGCAGCCCTTCATTGGACTCTCCAGTAAGCCCCTGTCCCTCTTTTACTGAGGATCCCAGAGCTGGACACAGCACTCTGTGTGGCCTCACCAGCATGGAATAGAGGGGAAGGGTCACCTCTCTCAAACTGCTGGCAATGCTTTGTCTAATGCAGCTGAGGGCATCACTCCCCTTTGCAGCACGGTCATGTCCAGCCTGGTGTCCACCACCACCTCCAGGTCCTTTTCTGCCAAGCTGCTTTCATAGAAACATAGAATCATTCTGGTTGGAAGGGACCTCCAGGGTCATCAAGTCCAACCTTTATCCCATCATATCCCTGACCATTGGACCATCAGACCATGACCTCAAGTGCCTCATCAACCCGTTTTTTGGACACCCCCAGGGACGGGGACTCCACCACCTCCCTGGGCAGCCCATTCCAGTGCCCAACCACCCTCCCAGTAAAGAACTTCTTCCTAATCTCCAACCTACACTTCCCCTGATGGAACTTGAGGCGATTTCCTCTCATCCTGTCATCAGCAATTGGGGAGAAGAGACCAACACCAGCCTCACTACAACCTCCCTTCAGATAGTTGTAGAGGGTAATAAGGTCTCCAGCATGGTGGCCCCCAACATATACCAGTGCATGGGGTTGTGCACTTCTCCTTGTTGAACTAGAAAGCAAATGTCTTTTAGTTTCTACACTCAGGCATCAGTTCCCTCTACTAACTCACTGCCTCTCAAAACCATCAACAACTCACTTGCTGCTCTTGCGGGGAGGTGGATCATGTACTGGAATGTGTTTTGGTTTCTACATGAATCCATCATGCAGGAATCCCATATTCCCCTACATTTTCCCTAGGGCAAACTCCTTACACCTGCATTAACACAAATGAACTCTTGAAAGCAACAAGCAAACTTTTCTTAAGTAGGGAAAGTGGTTGAGAAGATAGAACAAAAGGTTGTCCCAGATGAGAAGAAAAGACCTGTACAAGCTATGAATTATTTAGGGATGTTTATTGGCAGTGTGTTTCCATTCTCTGAATGACTTGCACTGGGAGTAATGGCAGGTTCAAGAACGTGATGGTAAATATTCTGCAGTTGATGGGAAGGCTCTGGTGTTCTCCGTGCACTTTACTGAGGAGGCAGAGCCACTTCTAATGGCAACAAGGAAATCTTCCTGCTGTTACCTCTAACCTGTTATTTCTCCTCTTCCCTGTGAACAGCTGCAGGTTGTGCTAAGTGATTATTCTCAAACTTCTTACGAACTTCTCGGAGTCAAGGATAATGTGAACATATGTGTATAAATACAAAGATAGTATCAAAGATCTCTCCTTCCAGCTCAGGCTGGAGAAGGAGGGAACAGAGGGTTTCAAACCTTTCCAGTATTGCTGTAACCTTTTCTTATTTTCAGTGTGCTGATGTACATTTAAGGTGTGAATAGAGGCAGGAGAAGTCTTCTCTGGATGGCACGTGCTGTCTCAAGTTCTTGCCTGTGCAGGGCATCTGGCTCCAGATGTAAACACATGAAATGCTGGACTCAGAAGGGTTTTGTGGTGTGTAGGAAAGGCAGTGCCATGAGTTGCCTTGTCTGAAACCCCATGGTCCAGAAGAGGATCCGGGATCAGTCTGCAATGGCAGGTGTGGGTGGACTTTGTATAAAGACACTGCTGATTATTGCAATGGCTGCTTTATCTGCTGTGCCATATTTTCCACCCCAAAAGGCTGGCTTTGGTGCTGCAGACAGCAACACAACTCCTTGGACTGTGTCTGTAGCACTTGGGAGTCCTTTCCACATCACTGATTAAACCCCTGCTCCCAGGAGCAAGTGAGGTGGAAAATGCCTTGATTACCAAGCTGGGATTGCTATTGACAATCAAATTGGGCGATTCTCCTCTGGCTGATTAGACCAGATGTGCAGGACATTTTTAATAAACTGCAAAACAATTGAGATGATTCGATAGCAAACCTGAAGTGAATGGATTAATAATTTAATACTCAAGAAAATATGGCCTTTGAAAGTCATGTATTCTGGCAGGCTGGCTAATGCTCCTGTTCATAGAATCATAGAATCATTCTGGTTGGAAGGGACCTCCAGGGTCACCAAGTCCAACCTTTATCCCATCATATTCCTAACCACTAGACCATCAGACCATGGCCTCAAGTGCCTCATCAACCCGTTTTTTGAACACCCCCAGGGATGGTGACTCCACCACCTCCCTGGGCAGCCCATTCCAGTGCCCAACCACTCTCTCAGTAAAGAACTTCTCAGCAGCTGTGCAGCCCTTGGGCTCCAAAAGAAACCTGGCAGACCCAACCAACGCCATTCCTTGTACTCCTATCAAAGGATAAAACTAAATCTAGTGCTCGGACTCTGCCCTCACTCCCTTGATTGGTCTAGTAAGTGAAATGCTTGTGCTGATGGGATGAGGCGTATGAAGGGACAGGCTGTTGCAGGGGTTGGTCTGTGCATCACAGGAGATGCAATGGTGGTGCTCGGCATGGTCAGGTAGATGGAGAAACCTTCTTAATTAATACACTCCGGTCTAATGAATGCCATTATTGCATCTACTGCAAACTAAATGTTGGGTTTGATGAGGCAAGCTGTGGGAATGCATGAGAGGTTCTTCTGTGGTGGTGAAGGGCTTTGCTCTTCTGCTCCAAACTGGGCCCACTCCAGTTTGTCTTGCAGGTTTGCCCCAAACCATTCCCATCAATGCCATATACTCATTTGACCATTACTTTTCCTTTTGAAAGGGGAACAGCCAAGCAGAACAGGCATTCTAATAAATGCTGACACAAAGCCAAGTGTCGGACTGTCCAAATCAGTCAGATCAGAGAAATGCATTAAAGAAATTAAATTTCATGGAAGCTCATTACAAGGGACAATTAGTGGGGAGCAGGATCCTTATCAAATGGCAACTACATCTTCCCAATACAAGGGAGCGCTGACATCGGGATGATTAGACCAGAGGCTGTGGGTCAGACACTGTGTAATTAATTTATTCCAGAGCTTGCATAGAGAAATCAGATGGCAGTATACTAGGAACCCTGTAATTATAAAAATATGGCTTATAAGAGAGTTTGCAGGAAACTGCTACTTTTATGTGATATCCTGTCTCTGAGCACGTGGAACGATCCAGTCTGGTGTAAGATATTTCCCTATATGACCTCCATGAGGAAGATGCTCTTCTTCTACTCAGAAATCTTCAGATCTTATTGGGATTGTGTGTTTAAAACACCACCACGCAGTCCAATTAGAAGCATTTTGCCCTTGATGGACTTGAATAGAGACATTTAATGGAAATACTTGTTTAGCACCAGCGGACAGTCAGGTTTTTGCTGTGTGAATCCCTTTAGAGGTCTGGGGAGCAGCTGGAGGCTGTTGCTGAGTTCAAGTAGTTTATTATTATCTGTACATGAGGGCTGTGTTTCACTTCTATACTTAAGAAGAGGTGAGCATCACCTACTTTGTTTCTGTTCTGAATATAATGAAGGGAGGCAGGCTGCAAGCTTCTCCAGGCATGTTCACAGAATCACAGAATTCTAGGGTTGGAAGGGACCTCGAAGGATCATCTAGTCCAACCCCCCTGCCAGAGCAGGGTCACCTAGAGTCCATCACACAGGAACCCATCCAGGCAGGGTTTGAATGTCTCCAGCCAAGGAGACTCCACAGCCTCTCTGGGCAGCCTGGTCCAGTGCTCTGGCACTCTCACAG